>JBCNJP010000013.1:3961811-3980055 GCA_039602395.1 Deinandra increscens subsp. villosa
ACACTACTAGAAACTGGGCCTTCCTTGACGCGCGAACGATGACACTCAGTAATTTATGACGCGCAAAAACGTCTGTCATAAAAAAAGTGTCGTATTTTTAAAAATTCTATGGTTAGATGACGCGCATTTTTGCGCGTCATAAACGTTGTGTCATTTAATAAAAAAACACGGAGGACATAAAAATGGTGCGCGTCAAGAATAAAAAAAATGTGTCGCTTTTTAATTTTTTTCCCGCCAAAAAATTTTGTTCCAAAATTCAAACCCCCGCTCATAATTTAGGGTTTTTTTTTCACACCCCCGCTCATAACTTAGGTTTTTTTTTTGTTTTCCCCAAAATCACACCCCTCGCTCACCTGTTGCCCAAAATCACGGCGACTGAACCGTGTGCAGAATCGACGGGTCCGACGACCTAGCTCCGGCGACCGTGTCCAGAATCGTCTTCTCCGACGCTTCCATTCGAGACCTAGCTCTGGCGACGTGTGCAGTCACTAACCACCATCTTCTAAAGGTTCTATCTCTCTCTCTCTCTCACTCTCTCTCTCTCTCTCCTTCAAACCCAACTGCAATGGTTTATGATGACGAAGAACTCTTGTTGCTGCTTGCAGATAGACACGGGCTCTCATACGGTTTTCAGAAATCGGTTTGGTGTCTCCGCACGTTCTTTGCTGAAGGTTCTTTGGTAAAGGTGAGTGATCTTTCTATCTTCGATTTGCCTCTGGTTTGTGTCAATTTCGTTTAAATTTGAATGGCTCTTCTCTGTTCTCTACTCAACGTTTCACATGTCTTCCCTCATTAGTGAATTTCTATGTGTTGGTTAGTGAATTCGCAGTCCCTCTCTTCTGATTTTGTTCCAGCCTGTTTCTATTGTTGTTGATGGTGGATGATAAAATTTGTATCTGCTGTTTTCGTGGTTTATTCTGTATGCATATATAGTTTTTGTGGAAATGTCTTATCCTAACTCAAGAAATTTGATGATACATGATGGTATGAAATTGACTACTACCTGGTGTACAGTTGAAGATACAGAAAATGTTGTTTTTTGTTTTTATGATATATTGTTCATCAAAATCTGTAAATGATCATAGTTTTCAGAAAGGTTTTATGATCTTTTCAGAAGTAATTTAAGTGATTGAATAGTTTCAATTTAGTGTTTTTGTTGAATTTAAGAGTGATGTGTGAAAGTAGGATTAACATGTTTGTAATGTGAGTTTTTTTGTTCTTCTAAATTTTTTAGTGATCACAGTTTAAAGAAACTAGGATTAATGTTTATAATGTAAGTTTTTTTTTTAAATCTGTAAATTATCACACTTTGATGATCACATTTCCATACATGGTTCTTTTTATGATCCTTAAAACTAATATAGTTGTATAATGTTGAGGTTCGATGTAATAGTCATCTAAATGATAGTTTTTTTTTCTTCTAAATCTGTAAGTGATCACACCACAGTTTAATGTCACAATTAGTTGTAAATTGGTTGTCAATTCTGTGTTCAAATCAATCTTAGTATTTTTTTCGTTTGTCTATGCTCTTAGTTGTTTTTATTTGCTTTAAAGTGCCGACTTCCAATTTTGGTATGCTTTGTTTGTGTTGTAAAATACCAGGTCTGGTTTTCTGGTAGAACATGGGGATCTGTTTTTGTTTTCATACATGTTTTGCTTATCAGTTAGTGTTTTGATACATGTTTTGGTTATTATATTAAATTGGCATAGGGATCTGTTGGTTTTATCTTACATTCACATCAAAACAATGGATTAGTATTAATAAAAAAAGGGTCAAAATGGTTCCTATATGACATAAAACCAAATACAACATTCTTACTTCCCTTTAAACCAAAGAACCACATTCAAACTATAAACAATCTAATAAAACTGTTTATTCAAATCTGATGCATACTTCAGCCTAAAATAATAATCCAAACACCCTCAAACTGCTTATAGTATATCAAATCATAATAAGTTGAATATTTTAAATCTCATTATGTTGTATGTTATGCTTTCGGTGCTGTACATTTCTCTGGCTTTGACAAAATCAGATTGTAAAAGGGACAAGTAAAGCCCTCATCTTTAAACCCACAGAATAGGGGTTCAGTATGGTGAAATGGTGACTTTGAGGCTGGATTCTCGAAAGCTCAAGCTTTCTGTGCCAAAAAAATGGCTGGGATAGTTCAGTTAAGTCTTTTTTCTTCTTTATTATTGGGTTTAACAATTTCTTGGCATGTACATGCTGGCAGACAGTGATGGTAACCAAACCATCAAATCAAGTGGATTGAGTGTTTCCCTTGCAGGTTCAGATGGTCGGGTTTTAGGCGGTGGAGTTGCTGGGTCGCTGGTTGCAGCAACACCTGTACAGGTCCTCCCTCTCTCTTTCCCTCTCCCTCACACACACACACACATCTATGGCATCAAGTAAAATTGTGTTGATTGTTGTCTTTCTATCAGGTGGTTGTTGGTAGCTTCATTGCAGATGCCAAAAAGCCTAAATCGAATAGCAGGCCCACTGTGACACCACCACCTGCAAACATGTTGACTTTTGGTGGTGGTGGTGGTGGGTCAGTGCCTGGTGCTAGTCCAGCATCTGATGGACCATCAGGCGAGTCATCTGACGATAGTGGCAGTAGTCCTATTCATCGGCAACCAGGTTCCTATAACAACGCTAGCCAACAACAGCAGCAACTCCACCATGAACATGCTCCGCAACTGAAAACGGCTAATTGAAATGGAATTTGTCAGGTTGGTATCCTTGTAACATAGGATCTTGAATTATGTATGTTTATGCTGTTTCGAATTTATTTGTAGAAGTAATCTAGGAATCAGATTGGTTGTGCTTGTTGTGGGGGTGTCAATCTAGGATTAATCTTGATGCTTTTTTAGTTTTACTTTGATTTGTATCCGAGTTATGTTATCTCGTTATGATAGGCCGATTTAACTACCTGGGTTATCAAGATTTCAAGAAACTAAAAGATCATGTTAAGATAGCATGACTGTTTAACATGAAACATCATATATGTTACTGTCATGAAATGTAAATGAAATCTATATTTAACAAATGAAAGGTCAATGGTTTGTAAACGAGCTTAAGCTCGATTGAATGTTTTAATGAAATCTATATTTAACAGACGGAAGCCGCCATAGCAGAAGCAGAAGAAGTAGCAAGGGAGGCTGAGGCGCCATAGCAGAAGCATACGGTTTTCAGAAATCGCTTTTGACCATCCTTTTACCTTTTTGTAGATGGGCTTGATAATGCAAGTATGGAGATGGAAGAAGCTAAGGTTACATGTAGTTAGATCTATATATGAAATGTATTATTTTGCTACAAGTGTATTGTATTTTGATTAGGAGGTTGATTGTCATTAATGTGGAAATTAGTGAATCTACAAAAATATTTTTTTTTAAATTTTGTTATAATTCATGACGCGCATTTATGCGTGTCATAAGCATATTTATGACGGGGGCTTCCTTGACACGCTTTTTATGACACGCTTTGCGCGTCATAAAATGCGCGTCATTGTTCGCGCGTCAAGAAGCAGATGACGCGCATTTTGCGCGTCAAGAGGATTCTTGACCCTACCTTCCTTGACGCTTTTTTGCGCGTCATCTGGGCCCTTTCTTGACGCGCAAAAAGCGTCAAGAAAGGCCATTTTTGTAGTAGTGTCAAATTCAAGAAGTTCGAGCTGATGCTGATCAAGAGGAAGTCCCATGTGCCCATCATGAAACCCATTGAAGATTTATGCGGAAAGAATCTTCATCAACATCTATGCCAGCCACTCAACAAGAAGAATTTCAAAGATCGAAGACATTTAATATCACAAGCCTAGGGGAAGATTGTAGAGGCTAGATTATGAGGCTTGTAATATTAAATAAGTTGGGCTGGGCTTAGAGGGTTTAATTAGATTAGTAGGCTAGTTTTATTATGTTTAGGCTAGTTTACTATTAGATTTGGGCATGGGCTTGGGTTTATGATTGGGCTAGTTAGAGTTTATGATTGGCCCAAGGCCTTGTAAGAGGTGGTATAAATACCACCTCATGTTTATGATCAATTAAGCCTTTGGAGAAACCAGTTTACGATTTCTAGTGAAGCATTGGTGTTCACGATCGTAATCAGAGAGAGAGGGAGTTTACGATTCTCAGATCTTGTACTCGACAAGTTTTCTTGTGTGTAAAGATCAAGCTTTTATCTTTCAATCATCGTATTCTCGTGTTCTCTTCATCCCTTTTCTTGAATCAATCATAAACGAGGATTCCGCACTCGTTTGTGATAGAAATATCGTGTGTTTGTGAGATTTCCGGACCTACACAAAGGCACGTCATTAAGACGTGTTGCCTTGCTTAGGCCGATTTAGGCTTACTGTAGCCCTTGTAGAGGCTCGTTAGGCCCAACGAGTCTAAGCTGTCATGTCCAATTTCATCTATATTCTTCTAATCCAAAAGTCAACGTTTTTATGAATGAAAAGATTGGGGATTAAGGCTTGTTCTTCACAAATCAACAATTAAACTAATTCTTAATCATTCTAATATGTAATTCAGTTTTTGAACATAAACTCATTTTTAAGAATTTCAAATAGATTAGAAATCGAACTCTGTTTAAACATATTTAGTGATGGTACTTGAGACGCGAATGACATGTAGTAACTGGAATGGTGAAAACACCGATAGTTGGGGTCTCTGTCAAAAGGATAAGTGTTCGCATAAATCCCATAGTCGGACCTGGATACTTACCTGGGATGCCCCGATGAGAGTGTCATAACCTATTAGGCCAAAGCATGTCTAGTAAGGTGTAAGGTATTGTTACTCTGAAAAGTTAACATTTTTCTCAAACTTCAATTTATAACATTAAAACTCATTCCCCAAATGCATAAGAGCTTAGAATCTCATATTCCAATATTCATGTGGTCCGCTTCTGTTCTTTTAGGATGAATCTTTGGGACTAATCCTTTCACTTTCACTTTTAGCTTCGTGGACTTAACTTCTAATCCAAGTGATTAATCCTTGCCCCTTTTCTCATTTTATCACTTTGGGGTTGCAACATGTATCCTATTTTAAAGTGTTATCTTCAAAGTTTATCAATTACCATGCGTATGTGATCTATGTGTGAATTATGTGTTATGTGACTTCTAGCATGATTTGTCAATATGTGATTTTCAAAGGCTTTCATGTTTATCAAAGGTTTTCATGTTTATCATTGAATGTCAAGTATGTCATGGTTGTTGTTGTCATGTCTTTCATTTGGCATAAACATTAACGTAAGGCCTGGGGTAACAAAGGTAGATCTATCAGTTGACAACCCACTCAACTTGACCGGTTCGGCGTTGGGTGTTTGGAGCCTATTTCATTATTTCATATAGTCTAACCTGCGGGTTAGGGAATCTATCATATGTCATTGAGGTTTGTTTATGCCTAGTCTTTCATGTTGTCATTTTACACTAGCAATTTTGGTTATGCCTAGTCTTTCATGTTGTCAATATCTTCTAGCATGTTATATTTCATTTATTCTATCATATGACACGTAACGCATGTTTTTCAAATATATGTTATGTATCAAACTTGTGGTTACTCACCAACTATTTATAGTTGACCCCCTTTATTTTATACATGTTGCAGGCTATGATGTTGATGTTTCAAGATGCTATCACATAGGGCTTTTGGACCTAGTTTAATAAAGAAATCGTATTTGTTATCAATATGTGGTGTATTATTTTATTTTCAATGTTATCAATGAAATTCATTAATTATCAACTATTATCACTAAATTAGTTGTCATGACCTTATGGGCAATATAATCATGCCCCGACGCTTCCGCCGTCGGTTGGGGTGTGACAGTAAAAGAGGAACTGAATACCTTTGGTGGAAGCTGGTATTTTGTGGGAGGTACAGTATCCAGCGTGGTTGGCAAACCCAGTATTAGTGAAGAAAATGAAGAAAAGTGATGGAACTTGGTGAATGTGCATCGATTTTAAGGATTTAAATAACACTTATCCGAAGGACTGTTATCCTTTACCGGAAATCGATTCAAAGGTGGCTGTGTTGGCAGGGTATAATTTAAAGTGTTTCTTGGATGCATATAAAGCGAATTATCAAATACAAATGGCAGTGGAAGATGAGGACAAAACTGCTTTTATAACTAGGGAAGGAACGTATTGTTAGATGCCACTTGGGTTAAAAACGCAGGGGCAACATATCAACTTTTGATGGATAAAACTTTTCAACCACGGGTAGGAAGGAATTTAGAGGCTTACGTAGATGATGTGGTGATCAAAAGTAATTCAGAAGATGCTATGTTGATTGATATTAAGGAAACGTTTGATCGGTTGTGTTCTATTAAAAAGAAATTGAATCCGAAAAAATGCTCGTTTGGAATGGAATCTAGGAAGTTTTTAGGGGTATTCTTTTCAAAGGAAGGGATTCAAGCAAGTAAGGATAAGGTGGAAGCGGTAGTGTAAATGGAGTCTCCTAGATCTGTTAAAGATGTGCAAGTGTTAAACGGAAGACTGGTGGCATTGCACAGGTTTTTGGCTAAGGTAGTTGATATGTCATTACCAATGAAGGTGTTGAAAGAATGTACAGGAAAGACGGAATTTTGTTGGACTTAGGAAGCAGAGGATGCGTTCTCTAAATTAAAGGAGGTTCTAGTGACCCTTCCAACTTTAACGGCTCCAATACAAGGGGAGGGTCTTCAAATGTTTATTTCGGCTTCTCCGGGTGCTGTAAGTGCAGTGTTATTAGCAGAAGGGGAGAAAAGGCAAATGCCAATTTATTATGTCGCTAAAATTTTGAAGGAATATGAAATTCGGTATCCTTTATTGGAAAGGTTAGTTTTGGATTTGGTGGTAGCAGCTAGGCGTTTGCGAACGCATTTTCAGGCTCATGGTGTGGATGTTTTTACTTCATGCCCCATCGGTCAGATTTTGAGAAGTCTTAAATGTCAGGAAGGTTGGTAAAGTGGGCTATTGAATTAGGGCAGTTTGATATCGTGTTCAAGCCAAGAGTTGCTACAAAAGGGCAAGTGGTAGCATATTTTTTTAGCAGAAGTGCCTGGACGTGAAGAGGAACATTGTTGTTTCATAATGAGAAAGTCGTTTCCTTGTGGCAATTGTACACCGATGGGTCCTCAGAGAGTGATGGTGCAGGTTCAGGTATGGTTTATTATTTAAAATTCTATTTCTAATTGATAGGTGGAAGATAGAACATGCATACGATTATTATATGCGCGGTTGTTATATTAATCAGAAAAGGGCTAATTATTTTCATAACACGGTTACTGTTAATAAGTCTAGAAGGGGATGGGTTGACACATGCGTTGCGATTTAACTTTTCTACTTCTAGTAATGAAGCTGAGTATGAGGCGTTATTAGCAGGTTTTAGCAAAACCAATGATTGAATAAATAGTTGATGTTGTATATGCATAAAGGTTTTTGGCCGGCTTTTATAGGTGAATTTATTGTGGAAAGCATATTTGCGTTTAGCAAAACAGTTGGGGTGCTAGGAAAGTATTGGCACATAGAGGAAGGTGTGGAGGTACCCCTCCTCTAAGGAAGACATTTCCTAGCCACCTCGCAAGCGGTAGTGGATATGAGCAGCGGAACGCTAAAAATCAAGTTTCGTAATAAAGAAATGGATTTTGAAGTTTGCAAAAAGGCAGGAGGAAACTTACAGGTGGTGGACTTTATCGAATCAGACCTAGAATTCGCTTACTAACGCATGGATGGAGCATCACCTCTACCTATCACATTCTAGATCCAGGAATGCGGGTCCAGCCAGCGGACCCATAAATATACTTGGCGCGATTCATGGAGGCTTACGATGAACATCTAAGATGAAAGGTTGACTGAATTGGCTGCTCCAGAACGACAACACTTAAAGGATGGTAACATATTTCACCTTTTCAATTAAACTTTCAGTCTTAGACAAATATTATATTAGGATTAATAAAGTATTTTTAATTTTTAGTAGTTTTTATTAGTATATCTCCGGATATCGCGGTTTGCCCTGTGTAATGCTGCAACGTCAGACCTACATGAGTCAACCTACTCTTGTATGGAGCACAGGCAGATTTACCAGGTCTCCGCTAGAACTTTACATTTTCATTTCAGTATGTAGGATTGACGCTTGAATGCTGCAATAAAGAGGAGGAAAAGAGTGATTTTAGTGCAAAGTTCTGTCAGTAAGGTGTTTAAACCAACAAGTAACAAAGAAACTGTGGCTGGCAAGGAACAAAGAGACTCTCTGTGACTATTTCTATACTTAAACTCGTTTAAATTTCATAATTCTTTCTTTTTGCATGTTATGCACATTGAGGGCAATGTGCGATTTAAGTCCGGGGATGGGATTGGGAAATTGATCAGTTTGGTGGAAAATAGATCTTTTGCCAATCCAACGTAGCCTTATACAAAACTCTGTTTTGTGGTCTAGTAAAACCCTAAAAAAATAATAATAAAAAATAAAAAAATAACAATAGTAATAAATAAATCTGTAGTGTTTTGCAATCTTTGTAAAAAAAACAATGTTCTCCAAACAGAAAAGACCAAAAATCTATTTGCCTTATTCCCACATATTTGGTTTAAACACCTTACTGATAGAACTTAAAACCCGTTTTCCCATATTTTGGGTGAGTATTTAAGCTAACCGCATGTACATAACTAACATGTTTTTTTTTTGTCAAAAATGTTAGAAACCAAGAAAATCAACAAACCAGAACTTGTTATGAGTATAAATCCCAAGATGGACAAAGTCGGGATCACATTTTCACATGATTGAGGCACCTAGGACAAAACCCATTTTTCTACCCCTTTACCTATATAATTTACCTACCCACAAAACTACCCCTTAGTTAACCCCTTTGAACCTATTCCCCTTCGTTTCTAAACCCGCAATTTCATTTGCAAATAACCTCAAAGCCAAACAGTCTTTTTTTAATACCCCATTTATTTTCGCAAACTTATGATCCTCGGCAAAGCTTCTGAAACCAATAAGTGACGACTGCTCTATCCCATCACGTACACAAATCCGTATACGTATAATAAATAAATAAATAATATATACTCTCTCTCTCTCTCTCTATATATATATATATATATATATATATATATCTTCCTATATTTTGAATAAAGAAGGGCAAGGCAAAGAAGCTCTTATAGTTAGAAATTCTCGAATCACAATAAAGCTTTCAAAAAGGATCATAACTTGCAACTTTCTTCATTTTACCCAAACACTTCCAAACCCTTAGCCATAGCCTACCCCTTCAACCCTTAAGCCCTGATGATGTCTATGTGGATTCCGGTGAGATCTATGGAGGTTCGATTTCATACGAAGCCTATGTCCCTTGCTTGATTTTACTTTGATATGAGTGACCACTCAAAAGTCTCTATATATACTAACCTCGAGAGTCGAGTGATCCCGTGTAAGGTGTACATGGTTAAATAAATCTAAACTTTCCAGTAACTTTGTCTATAGATTTTAATATTTCAATAAAAATAGAATAAACATGGCAAGCAGAGACAAAATGTCGAAGTAATTGGAGGACGAGTTTCTCGACACAAGACTAAAACACATGTTTATTATATTTGTGGGAATTGCTAGCTTTAACCATTAAAGTTTTGCTTGAGGATACGCAAAGACCTAAGTGTGGGAATGCTTGATATACACCAAATTATACATATTTTATGGCCATATATCCCTCACAAAATGGACAAAACTAACTAACTATCACTGAAACAAAGTGATAATGTTTCCTTTTTAATTTTTAGTGTTTTCCTGGTCATAAATTACAAAAGGAACGGAAAAGTAAAGAAAATATGAAGAAAATGCCAAGTTCTGGATTTCTAGCCTCAAACATGGCCCATGCCCCTTTTCAGCAATGTCCCAAGAGAGTTGACTTTTATCCCTGACAAACACGGCTCCTGCTCTCGAGCCAACACGACCCATGCCACTGACCTCTGAGGAACACGTCCCGTGCCCACTGCTAGCCACGACCCGTTCCACTGACTTTTGTCCCTGACAAACACAGCATCAACAACGACGATCCTCTGCCAGATACGGTCCATGCCCTGCCTCAAGCCCTCATTTCCACAAGCTTTAGCTCAGCTTCACACACACTCACTTATTTTATATCATCTTTTGAGCTCTTGTTTTCGGTGTTCTAGTTATTCGTCAAGATTGTAAGATCTTTAACTTAAGTAGAGTTTGATTTGTATTTGTCTATGGATCTATCATCTTCTCTTAAGCAAATCCCTAAAGTCATGCTTATTCTTGGCTAAATTCTTACACTTACTTGGGCAAAACGATTTGAAGAGTCGAAAGCTCATTAGTCAGAATTGTGACACCCGACTGGGGGACGATGCAGGATCCTAACGGTGACTCGCACCACATGCAAAGTAATACGTTCGTGAGTTTTATGTCTATGTAAACAAACACGACTTTCATGCAAACTATGGACTAAAGGTATTCCTTGGGATAAGGGTTAGTAATATTTTGTCACTTCATGGAAGTCGGTAAGATACGAGATAGTGAACTTGACTCTGGTTACGACTGCCTATATTTGCGCGAAAGCGGTGTATGGAGGAGATGTAATAAGCTCAAGTTGTTGCATTTCTTTTCTTCTGTACTTATATACCGTAATTTACCTTGTGATGTGTGTCCTAAGGCACGCTAACATCGCCTTCCTTTTCCCCATAGTCAGAAGTCCACATCACATTTTTTTGAACTTGTCCATGTTGACACTTAGGGCCCATATTATGTCCTTACCTACAATGGCTTTTAATATTTTCTCACTATTGTAGATGATTTTAGTAGAACCACATGGACTTATTTGTTATCTACTAAGAGTATTGCTTTTCCTGCTTTACAAGGATTTATTGCCATGATTGAAACTTAGTTTAATACCAACATTAAATGCAAAGGTCTGATAATGCATTTGAACTTGGATCTGACAATAATCAAAGTGCTTATTTCCTTAGTAAAGGCATTCTACCTCAAACAAGTTGTGTAGGAGTACCACAACAGAATTGTATTGTCGAGTGTACACACAAACACTTATTAGAAACTACTCATGCTTTATTATTTCAATCTAAACTTCCTACCAAGTTTTGGGGAGACTGTCTTTTGACTGCCACACAATTGATTAATATTTTTCCTACCAAATTATTGGATGGAAAAACCTCTTATGAAATTCTATTCAACAAACCACCTTTCTATGCACACTTAAGAAGTTTTGGATGTCTTTGTTATGCTTCTTCCCCTAAACAGGATGACTCAAGTTTCATCCTAGAGCTATTCCATGCCTATTTCTTGGTTACCCTCTTGGTAAAAAAGGCTATAAACTCTATGATATTTCTAGTCATTGTACTTTCATTTCATGAGATGTGATTTTTCATGAAACAATCTTTCCTTCCATTCACACTTCTGATAATTCTTCCTTATTTCCTTCTTTCTCCACTTCATTTCCTTTTCATGATTCCATTTCTTCTTATTTTGTTCCTTCTTCTCCTAATATTCCACATGATCAATATGTTTCATCACCACCTCTTCATAGTTCCACAATAAATGTTCATCCTCCTTCTTGTTTGAATGACTATGTGTGTAATCTTTCATCTGATTCTTTAGATATTCGTTCTCACACACTCATAAATCTTTGTCATCCACCTCATACTTTCTCTTTTCATGATTTGTGTTTTACATCACAGTTTTTTATGGCTGTTGTTGATGGCCTTTCTGAGGCTGCACAATATCCTGTTTGGCATGAGGCTATGACTAAAGAGTTTGAAGCTCTTACATCAAAGCATACTTGGGACATTGTTCCAATTCCTCAAACCAAAAAACCCATTAAGTGTAAATGGGTCTATAAAATCAAGTATCATGTTGATGGTTCGTTAGAAAGATGTAAGGCTCGATTAGTGGTTCGAGGATATACTCAAACCGCTGGTCTTGATTATACAAAGACCCTTTTCTCGTGTGATAAAAATGAACAAAGTTCGTTCATTAATTGTTGTTGCTACTAAGCATTGGATTCTTTTTCAGCTGGATGTTAATAATGCATTTTTGCATGGAGATCTTGATGAAGACATTTACATGTCACCTCCTCAAGGAATGACTATTCTTCCTAATCCTTGTTTCAAGCTGAAAAAGTCTTTATATGGTTTAAAACAAGCTTCTCGCCAATGGTATGGCAAGCTTTCTGATTTCCTTATTACCAACAGCTATCATAGATCATCTAATGATCATTCTTTGTTTTCCAAAACAATGGGTACCTCAGTTGTTTATGTTGCTGTTTATATTGATGATATATTACTCACTGGAAACAATCTTGATGAGATTTAAAGTCTAAAACAGTTTCTTGATGACACATTCAAGATTAAAGATTTAGGTACTCTTGAAAATGTGTGAGCGTATGATCGTCTACTCAATCGTATTGAAATCAATGTAAAATAAGAGTGAACACCAGAGTAAATACAATGAAGCTTGTATTAGACCACAGAGAGTTTACACAGAAAGACACATAGAAGATTTGACCAAGAAGTCTATTGAATACAACACAAGACGACTATTTATACTAGCTAAACCACGACCGTCCGAACCTCAGGTTCGGATAAGTTTTGCCTAGTCCAAACCTAGAGTTCGTCTAGGGTTTGGCCAGAACCAATCTTGCACCATCTTGTCTTGTACTCAATACTTCACATGACGATCAGGAACTAGGTATTAACAAACTCCCCCTCGGCATGTGCAGTATCAACCCTTCCATTAAACCTTGTATCTTGTATTTTCAATCAAACTCTCCCTCGACTTAACGATGAGTTCAATCTTGAATACTTGAAATTGCATCGTGTGTAATCTCTTTATCAACAATTTTCAGAAAACTTGAAATTGTAATGTTCTTTTTCCACATAGAAACCTGCCAACAAAATAATCTTGGCGCAAAACGTTTCTTCGAGACTCCAAGATATTTTGATTTTTGAAATTGATTTCGTATTTCGTGTTGATCAAACCAAAAGAAATAGGATTTTTCTTTTATTTTTAGAAACTTTACATCAAACACACCTAAATTCTTTTTGGTATTTTCAGATATAAAATGTAAATGCAATACAGAATCAGACACTATTTTTGTCTTTTGTGAGAAAGATCACAACTTGGGGTCATATTAAACATAACATGTTGAACTACACTTCAATTTCGATTATTGTAGCACATAAGCCATGTCGATTGCAGATATAATTTGTCTAACTTTAAACTCAGGCAGAATCATACTCATAACATCTGGATATGTTAAAGTATTGATTATATTTGCATTGACCAGTGTACCCCATACTATCAGACATACTCAGATATGCTTTGTGTAGGGCTATATTTTGTAAGGCATGAACATTAGTTGGGCTTTAGTTTTTGGGCTTAGTCTAGCTTAGTTAATAGGCCATGTGGGCCATTTAAATGATTATGATTGGGCTAGATTAGTGTTTATGATTGGCCCAAGTTCATGTATGAGGTGGTATAAATACCACCTCATTGTAATCGGTTTTGGTAAGCTTTTCCAATACAATTCACTGTTTACGATTTCTGGTGTGCATTTACTGTTTACGATCAGCTTCATCAAGTAGGGTTTCTCATTCAAGACTAGATCTTTACATTAGATCTAGTCTCTTTCTTCTACTTGGTTCTTGAATCAATCACTAACGAGGATTCCGCACTCGTTTCTGATTAGATATCGTGTTCTTGGTTTGATCTCGGACCTACAATTGGTATCAGAGCTAAGAATCTTCGATTCGAGGCTCTCATGATATTGATTCAAGTGTATTTCTGGGTTTCTGTTGAGTTTTTGTTCAAGTTTTGAAGATTTGAAGGTGTTCCGGGTGTTTACGACCATTGCTGCTGCTGTTCTTCGAGATTTCTGGGTTTTAAGAGTGTTTACGATCTGTTCTCTTTGAAGATTGCCTGTTTACGACTTCAAGAAAGCATTTTTGAGTGTTTACGATTTGAAGAAAAGGAGATTACGATTGTACTTGTTATCGGAAACGGGATTTACGATTTTGCAGGGTCGTAAAAGGTGTTTACGATTGTACTTTTTATCGGAAACAGGAGTTTACGACCACCAGAGTCGTAATCGTATATCGTAATCAGTGTTTACGACTTTCTTAAGGCGGTTAAGTGTTTACGGTGTGACGTGTAATCGGAATCAGTGATTACGATCGTAATCGGGTTGTGTGGATCGTAATCGACTGTTTGGATCGTAATCAGGGAGTGTTTGTTCGTAATCAAGGTCTTTTGGACATTAGGTTAAGTTTCCCAAGCTATTGAAATGGATTTTGAGCCGAGCATGTATCAGAAATTGGACTTCGAGATCGGATCTATAACTCGTCCGCCAAGACTAACTTCAGCGGATAATTTCTTAGAGTGGAAATACAGATTCGAAAATCATTTGAAGAGTGTGGATCTGAGGTTATGGAGGGCTGTTGTGAATGGACCATTTACACCTACTCACGCAACAGGAACAAATGCAGGGAAAGAGAAGAAAGAAGATGAGTATGATGATGATGACTGGGAGAGGTGCAACAAGGCTGAGAGGGCATTTGCGATAATGACTATGGCCCTAACTCCAGATATTGCTCAAGGGTTCAAACACTGCAAAACAGCAAAGCAACTGTGGAATGCCTTGATTGTTGCTTATGAAGGGAACCCTGATATTAAGGCTAGTCGGAAGCAGATGTTGAAGCAGAAGTTTAACTTGTTCAATCATATTCAGGGTGAATCGTTTGAAGCTCAAGTTCAGAGGTATGTGTCACTGATGGCAGAGATGTCAAGTTATGGTGTGGAGCCGGATACTGAAGACAAGAATTTGAAGTTGCTGAACAGTCTGCCTAAGTCTTGGAACACCAATATATCTATCATCAAAGACAACAATAGGCTGAGTGAAGTGACTTTGGATGAATTAATCAACAAGCTGAAATCCAAGATGATCGATGATAAGCAGAGAGAGCTGAACCACATAAGTTCTCTAAGTTTGGCTGGAAAGTTGAATCAGGCTTTGTTGTCAGAAGAAGTTGAGGGTAAGCATGAAGGAAAGTTTACGGGGAATGGATCAAGCTCAGCTCCTATGTCTAGTGCATTTGTTGCACAGCCTCAAGGTAGTTCAAGCGGAGGTGTCAACTCTGAAGATGTCAATGATCCTAACTTTGCCCTTGGTATGGGTTTCATGAACAGCTATCATGCCCTTGTAGCAGGGAATCTTGTGCCTTCTGATATGGTGGCTGGTGATCTTAATCAGATAAATCCTGAGGACGTGGAGATGCTGGATGTCTCTTGGCAAATGGCCATGGCTGTCTTCAGAGCCAAGAAATTTATGGCCAAAACGGGAAGGAACGTCTGGAAGGATCAGGATAAGATTAGAATGGGGTTTGACAAGTCGAAGCTAAGGTGTTATAATTGTGATGAGTATGGTCACTTTGCCAGGGAATGCACGAAGCCCAAGAAGGAAAGAGCTGAAGAAAAGAAGGTTGCTGAAGTGAAAGGAAAGGGTGATGCCAAGGCACTGGTGGTTCAGGAAGGTGGTGGTTATGACTGGAGTTCTCAGATGAAGGATCTTAGTTTGTCACATGCTTTGATTGCTACTGCAGAAAAGGATAATGAAGAAAATCATGCCTTTGTGGTCACTGATGAAGGAAAGCCTGAAGAGACTCAGATAGAAGACAAGGAAGCGTTCGTTGCTGATGCTGAAAACCTAAAGGTATGTTCTGATCCCACTTGTGCTCGTACAAGATTTCCAACCCGCGCGTTGCTGCGGAGAGGAGTTGCTCAATTGTCATAAACTGAGGAAAGTAATGTCATTTTTAAATACAGTGGCAATGTATGAAAAATAAAGAATGAAAATATAACACCAACAAAATTGCAGGTTGATTAAAAATTGTTATGCATTTGCACTTTGCAGATTGTATCTTAAGAAATGATTCTATATAACCTGCATATTTACCACACCATATGTAATACATGTTTTCATTTAGAAACCATGTAACAAAATAACTATAGTAAGTAGAATAATTAAAGCAACTTAATATGGATAGAGAATTTTTACAATGATTAGAGAAGCCATTAGGAATAGGCATCAAATGTGAGTCCTAGAAATAATCCATTAACAAACACCGTTAAATAAAACAATAAGGCAGGAAAGAATCTTAGTATAAATAGCTTAATAAGAGTGAAAGAACATGGCTTTAGGCATTCGCTAAGTAATTAAGACGTGATATTCTATGCAATACCTCTAACAAATTGACTATAGGTTCACGTATATCAACTTAGTAAAGGTTTTAACATATAAATCTTAGTTAAATTCTATAGAAATAAGATTAATAATAGAATTAGAAATCAACAATTATTGTTTACGTTGGAAATAGTAATTCCATGGAACATCCATTAAAAATATAAGTCCTAGTAATACATCAACCAAACCATTGGTTACTTCCCCTATAAATTCTTGGCTTATTGTTAGTGGTTCTTGGTCTTGGTAGTGATTGATTCACTTGGAATTTGTTTGAGAGTGGTTAGTTTTAGAATGTTGTCCATAAAATCAAATACCTCATAAAGCAATAGTGAATAGAAATTATCAATTCAAAATGAACTTTACATTTGAATATACTTAAATTGTAGCATAAAAGAATCAAATCAAATGGGTAGACCTTGTTTGTAACAGATGAAAACATAGAAGTTATGGGCTTTTGCCAAGGCTGCAAACACATAGTTGCATGGTGACAGAGATAAAAAAAAGGATTTTCAAACCCACTACAATAGCAATGGTGAAATCAATATGACCTATGCCGAACATTGGTTGTTACAACCTTGATTTAACAGTTTATCCGGGTATGACAATTCAGAATCGCTTCTGTCGTTTGCACGTGGCATTAAAGAATCTGGACTTAGGTACGATATGGCTTCGCCAGGTGCTTTGTGTAATGCCATTTGGTTGATTTCATCTGCAGTGATGTTTTTTGGACATACTATTGATTTATCAGAGAAAGCACTTGCATTTGATGAAAGCAAAGTGTTGTGACATACATAAATCGGGAGAGGTTGTTATGTCTGAAAGAGTTTTTGAAACTATGCTTTGATGTAACATATATGATAATTTTTTTATATTTAAAACTACGACAGTTAGTAGATATTTGTATTCTAACTTTTGCCCCTAGGAGCATAACAAATTTCATCTCATGGCAAATTTATTTGCAGAAGACCTCTGAGAAATCACCACTTTTATGTTGACGTTACTATAATTAAAATTTCAAATGTATTTGCAGAAATCACACCTTTATGTTGCTATTACTATAATTAAAACTTCTATTTAGTGGCATCCTTTTAGCATCAGACATGTTTCCATTGCCAAATAGATAAATCAAGCAAATCTACTTGCAGAAGACCTCTAAGAAATGACCCCTTTTAAGTTGACATTACTGTAATAAAAACTTCAAATGTACTTGCAGAATATCTCAAGAAATCACACCTTTATGTTGCTATTACTATAATAAAAATTCTAATTAGTGGCATCCTTTTAGAATCAGACATTTTTCTGATGCCAAATAGATAAATCAAACTTCATAACAATCTTATATTCCAACTTCATAACTTTTAATTCCTAAATTATAGGGTTTACAATCATATAGGTTTTCTTTAGTTTTTTAAATTGAAAGTAGCGATCGTTGCAATTTGAACTATTGATTTGTAGTGAAATCTGTAACAATCAAGAAAACTATTGAAAATTAGTAAGGCTCTAATAATGAAAATATGAGCGACAATGAAAATAACGGAAATAACAACGGTTTGTAAGAGAAAGAAGTACGAATGGATAAAACCTAATAGGAACAAATCCGAGTAATAGAAGTGGGAAACCTGTGAGTGAAGAATGTATTCATTGTTTGGGAAATCGGCTGTTGCAGTAAATAGCGTAGAAACCCTGATGCAGAAAACGCAGTCGCGTGTATGTTGGTGAGTAAAATCGCAATCGCTGTTGCAGAAAATTGGTAATATGTAATGGAGGAAATCGCGATAACAGATGTGTGAAGTTGTTAAAAGGAATTGCGTAATCTTTGGTGGAGAAAATCGCGAAGAAGAGATGAATGGAGGAGGCGGCCAAGAACGTATGTGTAAAGGAAAGGGGAGAAAAAATGGCGGTTGTTTCAGAAAAAGAATGGTGATGGAGTGCACGTGAGGAGGGGGTATATGAAAAAGGTAAACACGTGATGTAAAATCCAACATTTGGTAAATGTGTAATAGGAGGAAT
>JBCNJP010000013.1:3980555-4199666 GCA_039602395.1 Deinandra increscens subsp. villosa
GACACGACGGCACCCCAACAATTTTCAGCCAAGCCACCTGCTCCGGCAAGTATGCCTGGCCCCTCCAAATAGCCAGCTCCGAGAACCAAACCCGCCACAACTCTTCCACCGCCAGCAGATCAATGGCGTCCTGACCATCTTCAAAAGTAATGAAGACATTAAGGCCACCCAACCACCGTAGTTTCCATCCCCCCATCGGTAGTTCATCCAACAACTCCTTGAGACGACCCAAGCGGTTAAGATCCTTGGCCCTACCGATCAAAGCCCTCCCACTCCAACTGTCCAGGGCTTTTGATTGCGTCGCTGAAATCTGGATACGCACATCATTCGATCCTGAAACCACCTGAGCATAGGAACTGCCTTCCCTGGACAGGCCGCTGCTTCTAACTCTACCTCCACCACCACCAGGACCAACCACTTTCTGCATTTTCACCGGCCTTCTATTTCGATCATACTTCTGTAAGTTAACTGAGATCTTGAGGAAATCCATCTTAATCCCATTCAGTCTTGCTTCCAAGGCAAACTTATCCCTGACATTGCAAAATTTGACAAACCCAAACGGCGACCCAGCTTTGTCCATCCTACCAGGCAGATAGACATCAGCAACGTTCCCGAATCTTCGAAACTCTCTCCATAAATCATTCACCTGAACTCCCGACGACAAATTGGAAACAAAGAATGAAGTCCAAGAAGCTTCATCATTCATGTTTCTCATATCGGAACCCCTCTCTCACGGTAGAACAGCTCGAAAACACCCAACTCAAACCCGCTCAGTGGAGGATACAATCTCCGATGAGGATGGGCAAGCCCTAACAAGACCCACCGGAGAGATCACTAGCCCACAGAGAAGCAAGAACAAGGAGATTCAGGTGCGCTAACAGAGAAGATCTTCGAAAGAGTTAAACATTGACATTGAATTGATTATTGTTGAATATGTGCTCATGATATTCAATGATAAGAGTATTCACAATAATGTGATTCACATCATGTATCTTTTACGGATAATAAATTAGACTACCTATACTTTTTTTTCGTTTCATTGATTTTTTTTGTTGTGAAAAATTTGCGGGTAAATAAGTATATATGTTATGACTAAGACATCTTGTACATGTATTTGGATGCAATCTTTCAAGAAAAAAGTTGTAACTTTTAGTAAAATTTGCAACATTTTTGTTAACTTTTAAACAAAAAGGTTGCAAATTTGGTAGAATTTTACAACTTTTTATAAAAAGGGTTGCATTAGATTTTTTTAATACAAGAATGTTGCATTAGAGCCATATGCAACTTATATAAAAAAAAGTTGCTTTATACAAATTTTCTGGTAGTTTATTGACACATTTCTATATACAAATTTGAAGTCTGATACGAATAGTGATCATTTATTTATTTTTGTTTATTTGTCTTTTTCTATTCCTTTAACTATTTTATTTAAGGTGTCTCTTTTGTTATTATTGTGAGTTTTTTTATAATGTATTTGCTTCCGGTATGAAACAAGCTTGTTAGGTCTTTTTTATTATTGTTGTGTTTTTAATGCTTTACTTATAGGTCCGTTTAAGTTTTTATCATAGATTTAAAAATAGTTTTACATCGGATATGAAATAAGAGTGTTAAATTTATATGACGATATAACGATATAGATCAACGTTATCTAGTCAACAATAAAAAAGGAACAAGAAGAGCCTTTGAGGGGAAAATGTGGGTTATCCAGGTTGGATATCAGACGTGGGGTGTTCATTTAAATCAAATTTCAAAAGCATCAACGTGAGGCCCTCTTCGTCTCTTTTCAAACAATAAGAATACTTTCTTGCTCTCCTTCCACACCACAAACAATATTCTAAATTAAATCAATAATAATCATAATAACTGCAATTAAGTTTGTTACTTGAACATTTCTTAATATATATTGGAGTTAACTTTTCATAATAGTAAAGTTTTTCAAATGTTTTATTAAAATTACCTAAACATATTTTCCCTTTAAAACATTCAACTTTAGACTTTGAAAATCGTGGAATTTGAAGGAAAAAAAAAATTTGCTGTTAAAAAAAAAATTAGTGTTTTAATCATATATAATTTATTTATAGATTTTAAGTTTTATTAAAATTAGGTAAGGTACACAAAACATGTATTAATATTTGTGAATGTTTATTGATTATTTTTTTGTAATTTACAATTATAAAATTTGGTTATTATTTACTAATTTTCATATTATTACAATCATCTCATATTTTAAGTTAATTAAAAAAATATAATTACCATCGGCCTTCTGGCCCAATGATACTCCGAGATCATCATAACTGGGAGACCTTGGGTTCGAGTTTCGCCGCCTAAGCTAGGGGATGTTTTATCCAGTTGTGGAGTTTTCTCTAGAGTGTTGGAGTGGGTATAAACTAGAAGTCATTGCTAAATGTGAAGCCTTTAAAAAAAATTAAAAAACATCATTAAATAGTAATCAATATTCACATATATTTCATATATCCACTTCCAGTTTTAATTTTTTTTAACAATTATAAAAAAAATCATACATAATTGAAACATCTAATAAAAATTAAACTACATTCGGGTTCCGGACAAATAAAAAGTTTGAGTGATATGTGAAATATTAGATAAAGTTGATTACTATAGAGTATGGTTTTCCCTGTTTTAGAGAAACCTTCTAATTTTTTAGCAACAAGATATAAAAAGAGACTCAATCATAAGGCTATGTGTAGTGGTTAAGGCCCCATAAAGCTCCAAATGGGGCATTAACTGACACGTGGCAGCTGACTGGGCAATGGGCTTTATGGGGCTTTATGGTGTAGTGGATAAAGCCCCCATAAAGCCCCACCATCATTACTTAATTATTATTTTTATTTTTTTACTTTTTTTTAAACTATTTTAATTAAAATAAAAATTTCAACTAATTAAAAATAAAAGATTACAACTTAATTAAAATAAAAATTACAACTAATTTAAAAAAAAAATTATAACTTAATAAAAATAAAAATTACAACTTCCATTTCTTCTTGATTAGTTCCATCTTTTTCTGATGGAGGGCGAGGTAAACCGGATCGGCGTTTTCAGGCGGTTTTTGGGCGAGGAACGCGAGATCCTTGTCGAGTTGATAATCGTCGATTTGCTCGACTTGCTTTTTCTTCGACCGTGCAAGATCTTGAATACTCTCGGCCATCACCGCGTGATATTCGACCGGAGCCTTTCCACGGTTAGCCCTCGCGAAATCTCGACCTCTTGGCCTTCCACTAGTAGTCTCCACGGGTGGAGTCGGAGCATCATCCTCATCATCATTGTCCGAATCATTCAAATTAATATCGAATGTTCGAGCGGTGGAGTCAAACGACTCGGGATCGGCGCAAGACGACGTCTTGGATTTCTTGCTTTTTCGGGTTTGACGTGTCGTTATATCCGCTTTCGATCTCCACTTCTCGCTTTGGTAGAGAAACCGCCAACACTTCATGAGGCCGAAACGACCACGCTCCACTTCGTATTCGCCCACCGCTCTCTCGTAAATGTCGTAGTCGTTCGCACCACTCGCCCAACCAGATTTGCACCGATCATAATAGTTCAAGAAAGCTTGACATCTTCTGTTGATCTCTCTCCATTTTCCCGACAACGAATCCGGGTTTCGGTATTCGCCCTTCCCCATCAACCCGAAAAACTTGGACCGAATCTCGTCCCAAAATTCCTTCATATCTTGATTGTTTGCTAAAAAAAAAAAGTTAGTTAAAACAAACTATTTTAAAGAAAATATATAACAATTTTTTTTTTTAAAAAAAAGTAACCTTTTGTAGGGTTCTCCGAAGCTTCAACGTACGCTCGACAAAGAGCGTAACACTCGTCTTCGTTCCAAAATTGAATCTCCTTTTTCTCCCTCGATTCGACCTCTTTTTTCTTGTGAGATCGTTTAGGGTTTTGGTTGAGATCCACCAACCTCTTGTGTTTCTTGGACGACTTCATCGTCATCATCTTGAAGAGAGAAAGGTTGAGATGGTCGAGGAGTTGGACTTTGTCGAGCGGGTGGAGAAGATTGAAATTGAGGGGGTGGTTGAAATTGAGGGGGTTGATAAGCTCCAAATTGTGGTTGTGAGAAGTGGGAAAAACCTTGGTTATACATATTTGTGAATTGGTTCGGGAAAGGTTGGGTGACGGGGTTCCTTTGCGGGAATTGAGGGGAAGGCATGTTCATAAACATTTGCCATAGGTTTTGATCGCTTTCGTTCTCGCCGGTATTATTAGGTCGAGGGTTAGGTTGGTTGTTGGGTTGGTTAGGAAACATTTTATAAAAAAAGTAGAAGATTAGAAGAATAGAAGTAGAGAGGAGTTGGAGTGGTGTGTGAAATGTTTAAAAAAGTGGAGTATTTATAGGTAAAAGAGGGTTTAAATTAAAAAAATTTTAAAAAAAATATCCTCCAACGGACAAAAATTGAGCCGTTGAACGGCTCTTTTTTTGATTTTACCCCTCTTCTCGGCGTTAAAGGGCTAACGCCCCTCGCCCACCCCTCCTCTATAACGCCCCTATAACGCCCCACCGTAGTGGGGGTGGGCGTTATAGGGGGCGTTATAGAGCCTCAAAACGCCCCAACACGCCCTACTACAGGTAGTCTAAGTTAATGGCAAGTTCGTAATTTGGGGATTTTTATAACCTTTTGTATAATGCATGCATTTGCAATGGCTCACGTCACATCATGAATGCACCCAAATATTTTGATCATAAATAAATCTGTCTATTTGGGTTGTGCATTATAAACTCAGGTTTCTTGTTGAACAAGTCATGAATATTGATCGACTATATTCACTGTTTTACAATTACATAATGAAACATTCAATTCCTACCAAAGACCTTTTGCAAAATTTCAATATAAAACCCACATTCTTTTACTAAATCCTTGCATATCCATCCCATTCATTAGACCATACCTTGAGCCATAAAAAGGCTTATGATCAAAAAGTTATGTCCGACTTAACAAACAAGTACGGGTGTGGCGTGATTAATGCGGTTTTTGGTCGAAGACGATCAGCGTCCACAGGTTCGCTGCCGACTCCAGATGTTCCTGGCTTCCCTAAAACCACAAGAAGCCAGAAACAAACCTTTTCAACGAGACGAAAAGGTTCGTGTGATGCTACTTCGCTTGATTATTCATCAAGTACACAACAATCGCAAGCCGGCCGAATTATTGCTAGGCCTTCACAAAATCAAGAAAAGAAAGCCACCCCACCACAAGAAGTAGGATTAAGAGGGACAAGAAATGGACAAAATGGTCAACAACACTTTCAATCCTATAGTGGAAACAACAAGGTTCCCAAAGGGTCAAATGGGATATCAGGAGAGCTTGAAGCCATGATTGCTGATAATCAACAATTTAACAACATGAAAGTGTATGATAATCTTGGTAATCTACACCAAACTAATTATTCAAAACCTGTGAATTATAATCTGCCAAATGGGATGGGGAACATAAGTAGGAAATTAGCAAGCAGAGAGTCTAGGAAACAGCAGACAAATGCAGCAACTTCTTACTGTAGAGCTCTTTCTACAAGAATGGATCCGGAGCGGTTGAAGATCCTGGGTAACGAAGATTATAAAAACGGGAGATTTGCTGAAGCTTTGTCACTCTATGACGCTGCAATTTCAGTTGATCCCGAAAAGGCGTCATACAGAAGCAACAAAAGTGCTGCCTTAACCGCTTTGGGGAGGCTTTTAGAAGCAGTATTTGAAGCCAGAGAAGCAATCAGAATCGAACCATTCTATCCGAGGGCTCACAGCCGATTAGCCACGTTATATCTCAGGTCAGTATGCCTCATATATAACTCTTTGTTAGCCGTTTATCGAGTATAACTCTAATGCGATTGTAGATTAGGAGACCCGGAGAAAACAATGCGTCATTATAAACAGGCTGGGTCAGAAGCCGAGGCTAACGTGATAACAAAAGCCCAAAAACTTCAGGTGCATATTAGCAGGTGTAACGAGGCAAAGAAGCGAAAAGATTGGAACACATTGTTAAAGGAGAGCAGTCTAGCCATATCAGCTGGTGCAGATTCTGCACTGCAGGTAACTAACTATACAGATCAACATCATTATGACCTTCAGAAGTTTATATATTGATAATATTCAGATATATGCGTGGAAAGCCGAGGGACTGTTGAAGTTGCATAAGCATCATGAAGCAGACCAAGTATTAAGCAATGCGCCCAAGTTTGAAATCGATGACTGCACCAAGTTTTATGGTCTGGTCGTACACGCTAATGTGCTTTTTATAAAGGCTCAAGTTGATCTTGCGGCGGGCAGGTATATGCATACCTGCCCTTTTAGGATGAAGCCAGGAAACAATAATTATAGCCCTTCAGAAATTTTATTGGGAAAATCACGAAAATATACATTTTTACCAATCAAATCACCAAAATAGTAAGGCTTAGGCGACCGGCTGAGCCTTCAAACAAACTTGAAACTGCAGGCTAAGCTGAATAATACATTTCTAAATGCTGGCTAAGTCTTCAATATCTATTTTAATGAGTTGGTGGTAAAACAAAATGTTTATTTTCATGAGTTTGGTTGGTAGGCAGTTGGTCAAAATATTGGATAACCAATATTATGTGATAATTGATGATAAACACCTTAAGATTGTTATGATCATTGGATCCATATTATTTTCTACATAAATGTACTAATATAATTTTGTGCTAGCTAATACTATGGGTCATCTATCCCCTTCAAATTTTGAACTTTATAAAGACTTATTTTTATTTATTTATTTTTTTTAACTTTTTACTTTTTCAAAAGTTTAAAAGCGAAATGGCCGTTTGAAAACGTCGAATGACCATTTGAAAAAGTCAAACAGACGTTTTAAATTACATATGGTGTGAGAATATATCATCCCGAATTATATATTGCAATTGACAGGGTGGATGATGCAATGGAGGAGATTCAAATGGCAGCAAAGATGGACTCCAACAATAAGGAAATCAACATGATTATGCATAAAACAATGGCAGTAATGGGTGCCAGATCCAAGGGCAATGACTTGTTCAAGGCTGCCAAATACTCTGAGGCGTGTTTGGCGTATGGGGAGGGGCTTGACCATGACCCATTTAACTCGTTGTTGTTTTGTAACCGTGCTGCTTGTCGAAGCAAGCTTGGTCTGTTTGAGAAAGCCGTCGAGGACTGCACCATGGCCTTGAATATCCGCCCATCATATAGCAAAGCAAGACTTCGAAGAGCAGACTGCAATGCTAAGGTGGAACAACCCACATATGTTTCCATTATTGTGGTTCTTTGTTGGTTTTCATATCTGAATCCATTGCCATCTTAATTTATTTGATCTCACACCACTCACAAAAAGCTCTTCAAAAATATTAAAACGGTCATTTGACTTTTCAAACTTTTAAAACGACCGTTTGACATTTCAAAAATTGGAAAAGTCCGAAATATCAACGAGTGCAAAAGTCAAAATGGTCATTTGACTTTTCAGATGGTGTGGGAATACAAGAACCCTGAAGTTAAAACGTTTCGCAAAATTGAAGGTTACACTTATTCACAAAGGATTAGTTTATGGGTGTCATGGGTGTTGTTATTCCTACATGGTTCAAGACCCCTTTTTCACATCTTGATTTTTTCAAATAGAAAAAGTAGATTCCCATCTCGAGAAGTCTAATGGTTGTTCATGTGTTTGAAAGGCTTTATAAAGTGAACGATTTATTTCTTTTTGGATGTATTTAGCTTGAATGAGTAACTTTTTGTTTTGTTTTTGTGTGTAAAAAACAGTTGGGAAAATGGCAAGCATCTATAGACGATTATGAGGCTTTAAGAAGAGAAGCACCAGAAGATGAAGAAGTGAACAGTGCCTTGAGACAAGCTAAACAAGAGTTACAGAGGCTATAAGATGATAAAATGAACCTATAAGACTCTCCTCCATGAGACAACACAGATAACTTGTTTGAAAAATACATCTTCCATATCTCTTTTACATTGTATATAACCTGTTTGAACAATATAAATATCTATCAACATATTCTCATTGTAATTTTTTAGTTCTTCAACAACCAATATTTCTTCTAAGTATATCAATCGAATAGCGCTTGATGCTTCGATGCGACGCTGTTGGTAACCATAGTCCCAATATTGATTTTCGTGACTGCCATCAGTTCCATAGGTCGAATAGCAAAACCTCGTGATCTGCAATGTTCTTTTTTAGTTGCCCGACCAATCTTTAACTTTACTCGTACACTGTTGCAGTTTCATTCAATTAGATTGAACAAGTTTGTGTTTGTATAATTGTGATTGTATTGATTGTATACCCATTTAGGGTTAGGAGAGGGTATATATACAATAGGTGATGTTACCAAAAGTACGCTATACTTTTGGTGTATTACATTGCTCTAATATTCCCCTTGCAAGCTAAAGGCGGGAAACGACTTGAAGCTTATTACGTAAGAGGTTGAATCTTTGAGTTTGCAGCAACTTTGTAAATATATGAGCAATCTAATCCCCCGGTAAGATATAAATTATACTTGAAGTTTTCTTAGAACAACTTGTTCTCTAACAATGTGAAAATCAACTTCACATTGTTTTGTTCTTGCATGAACTACAAGATTTGTTGCTATGTAAGTGGCTCCAAGATTGTCACACCAGAGAGTTAGAGCAGAAGTTGTATTTATCCCAAGTTCATACATCAGGCTGGGCTTGTAGCCATTTTAGTTCAGCAACAAGGTTAGCAAGAGCTTTGTATTCGAAATCCATGGATGATTAGAGAAACTGTCTTTTATTTTCGTGAGGTCCAAGATATAAGATTAGAACCCTGGTAGATATCGTATCTCCCCCCGTAGACCGGGGGTCATTTGGACATCCGGCCCAGTCCGCACCATAAAAGGCACGTAAGGGAGAGGGTCCTGGCCAGTGGACATTAGTGAAGGCTTGAAGATGAGATAATGAGTTGTGACTAATTAACATGATCAGTAGTTCATTTGAGGTACTTGCTGGGTTCAAAAGATAGGGGACCGTCCCCAAGAGATAAAGGCTGGGATAGGCTCGTTGAAGAGGCGACAGTTTGTAGTCGGAGAGCCCTGCACGTTGAAGAACCTTGAGGATGTATTTTTTCGTGAAAGGAGAATGTCCTGTTATTATGGAACAATCTCGATACTGAGGAAATATCTAGATTTCCCAGATCTTTGAGGGTAAAGTCATTGTTGAGTCATTGTATAACTCGATTGACTACCTTTGTATTATGTCCAGTTACAATAATGTCATCAACATAGACCAGCATGTAAATGAGGGTGGTCTTCGACTTGTAAATGAATAATAACGGATCGGTTGTGAATCCCGTGAAACCCATTTGTGTGGGAGTTGTTGATAGCCGATGGAACCATGCTCGGAGAGCTTGTTTGAGACCATATAGAGACTTGTGTGGCAAACATACATGTTTTGGATATTAGGGATGAATAAGTCCTTGTGGTTGTTCAAGATATATGATTTCTTTTAAGGTTACCATGTAGGAATACATTGTAAACATTAAATGATGGAAATACCATTTTTAGTATAATGGCAGCAGAGAGAACTACCCTGATTGCTCTAGGTTTGACAACAGGGCTAAATGTTTTTTTTTTTTTTTAAAAATCAACACCTGGTTGTTTACTAAAATCTTGTGCTACCAAACAAACTTTGTACCGAGTAACAATTTCATGTTGAACTTTCTTAAAATAAATTATGTTATCATTAAATAAGTTTAAATAATTATTCTTACTTAAATAAATATAAATTTATTTATTTAATGGTCAATTAATTATTAAATTGTTTAATAATTAGAAATCAAATTTATCTAATTTGGGTTAACCTAAAACTAATTAAGTAAAGTCTATTTAATCACAAATTAGTATTGTAAACCAATGATGTGTTCGGAAGTACGCTAAAAATACTAATTAAAACCTATACCTAACCTAGACTTTTACCAAAAATCTTAAACTTAACCGAACCCTAAAGGTAAGTGTACCTATCAGATTGCAGAATAGCTATCAGAAGACCGGATTTCGAACCCAAGGACACTATGTACAAGACTCTAAACTAGGACTCTATGAATAGGAAAATTGAGTAATATGGGTTAAAAATAAATATAGAATTAAATTAACTAAATTGACAGCTTAAACTACCAACCGACAATAGAAAAACTTAGGAGATTTCAGAGTAAGAAAGGTACAACCTAGACCTAGAATCCTAATTAATATTAACGACGTCACTTGACTATGACAATTTTGATGGAACTGAGATCTTAACACACAACCTATGGAAACTCTATGAGCCCCCGAATCACTCTTCGGATGTTACTGACAATATACCTAAAGACTGGAATACGCTTACCGACTTGATTAGTTCACATTTTTTCCTAATTGATAACTCTAACGCTCGAACAATTGGTTCACCTTTTGAGTTCTTCCCAATTCACTTACCCTAACCTCCTCCAAAACAATCTAGGGAACCCTAAGATAAGTGGAGCTACCTCTAATTACTGCATCTGACACGAATAACAGACTACCTAAATTCCTAGGGCACTTCCTTTTGAGACAATGTTATCCTAGTTTATTAATCAACCCGACTACCCGACAATCCATTACATTTTGAGTCTCTAGATAGGTAGAATACTAAAATCAAGATAATATATATTAATTAATAACTATAGCTCGGGACGTCTCCTAAACCACTCTTTGGTTACTAACCCTAAACTAGCAACTTTAGATGAATTACCCAACCCGAAAGATATTCGAAGGCAACTCAAGTATTAATTAATAAATAAGACCCTAATGATAGTATGCAATTACAATCAATTAGAGGAATTTAATAGAGTAATCATCCATCATAAAAGTTGTCATAAATTGAATAAAGACGAAAATACTAATTAATCATCATACAAGTCTAGGTGGTAGCAAAAGTTTAGCCTACCACCATATTCAAACTAGAAATAAAGATAAAAATCCAGAATTTAGATGAACACATGATTTATTGATTTTAGTCTAAACAAATATTCAAGAACTCCAAAGAAAGATGAGCCCGGGATTAAAATTGGTGTCGAATGATTATCCTCGAGTCTTCCTCTCGATCTCGATCTTCACCTTTTCTCACGTCCAAAATCTGCTCCAAGTCTCTCAAGTTGCCATCTGAAAGTCCTTTTTTTTCTTTCTTAATTGTGAATTGCGATATATATTCTTTCTTCTCATCCCCACGTGACCATCTACGGCTCTACCCTAGAATTTGTTTGAACCCAAACTCAAAGAGCAGCCCACGTGGATATAGCCTGCCAAATTAGCCCATTTTACTCGATATATACTTTGTTAATTTGTTTGGCTTGTTTGCGTGATCCCCGGAAAAACCTACATACAAGTCATGGACTTTTCATTAGTCCATATTTTGTTGACTTTTCATTTTAATTTGCTGTTTAACGAGAATCAACCAAAACAAAGATATTTAATTTTTCAAACTTTCTTTTTAGTTACACTAGACGATATAAAAACTAGCAAAACATAATAACATGTATGAAATTTTAATTCGTTAATTGTTATTCTTGATGTTCAACTTAATAGCGTAATTTGCGCTCATTAACATCTTAATCATAATAAAACACTAAAATTTGTGTCACCTGTCTCATTTATATAGAGTCCACATCACCACCGTCACATGTCAAACTCACAATCAATTATCAATTTAGTAAATCATCAATTAAGATTAATTACCAAATTTTGTGAAAACAAAAATTTTATTTTAAAATTTTGTTAAAATTATTATAGATTTGATTAATTTACTCAATAATTATAGTCTTTTTATGGAAAGTAATCAACAACTTGTCAAACATAATAAATTTCTGAAATTTATTAAATTATTATTTAATATATTATAAGAATTTTATATCAATTATAATTTTCAAATTTCTTGATCATTACCTTTTTCTTTTGTATTTATTTAATATTATGAATGTATATATTCAACCAGTGTAATACACGGGTTACTAACCTAGCTAGTAATTAAATACAAGAGTCAAATAATTATAAAAACTCACACTAAAATATATAAAAAATGACTTAATAGCACATTAAGACTCAAATACTAAAAAATATATAAAAGCCAAATAAATGACGTAAAACCGACTCAAGTACTATACAAATTACAAGGGGAAACCAGATGTGTTTAGCACACATCACCCAACTTAGAGACCAAGATAAAACCTAAATAGGGCATTACGGGTTAAATGACATTGTACCAACTACATACAAGAAACATTAATCCATATTTAATCTCTCTCTCTCTCTCTATCTCTCTTTTTCAGCTAAACCTAGCCCTTGATCCGTTTCCACCGACCAAGCCAGTCGTCACTGCTGATCACCTGCTTGCCATCGCAAGCTGGTACGGCTTAACCTCCCGACGTCGCCTGACCGCTCCCAACTACTGCCACCATTGTCTCCATTGAACAACCACCCTCATCGTTGATCATCGACTGCCGTCCACATTTTTCGCCACCGGTTCCGGTTCCATCATCGCCGATCACCGCTGATGTACTTACCGGTACGCATGTCACCGGTATTTGGTTGTTGTCGAATTGGAAGGTATATCTCAATCCTAACCAACTAGTTTATTTTTATCAGTTAAAGCCAGATTTGCGTGTGTTGATCCAATCAGTTCTATAGGTTTAGATTCGATATTCGACTTTTTCTAGTCAACACAGGTACAGTTTACAGGTTAATATGAATACTTGCATTAGTTGTTTATGTTGGGTGAAAATGCTTATCTTTTCACTCACCTAATACTGACCCTACAACATAGTCACTTGCATCACACATGTTCTCAAAGGGAAGATACCAGTTTCGTGTAGTCATGATTGGTGCATGAACAAGATTATCCTTAAGGAGAGAGAAGGCTTCAATACAGTCCTTATCGAAACTGAAGACGACTTCCTTTTCCAGCAGTTTCGTCAAGGGCCTTGAAATCTTGGAAAAGTCCTTGATGAAATGGCAGTAGAATCATGCATGTCCGAGGAAACTTCGGATAGCGCGGACGGAAGATGGTGTGCTTCTTGGGAAACTTTATGGCCGATAACTATTCCTTCTTGAACCATAAAATGACACTTTTCCCAATCAAGGGCCAGGTTAGTTTTTTCACATCAGGCAAGTATTTTCTCCAGATTGTACAGACAATGATAGAATTAGTTGGCAAAAAACCGAAAAATCATCCATGAAAACTTCCATCGATTTCTTGATCATATCGTGAAAAATGGCAACCATGCAACGCTGAAAGGTAGCAGGAGCATTACACAAGCCGAAAGGCATGCGTCTGTAGGCGAAGGTGACGTATGGACATGTGAATGTTGTTTTCTCTTAGTCCTATGAGTCTATGGGAATTTGGAAATTCCTAGAGAAACCATCGAGAAAACAATAGTACATGTATCTAGACAAACACTCGAGCATTTGGTCTATGAATGGCAGAGGAAAATGATCATTTCGGGTGGCGTCATTGAGCCTTCTATAGTCTATGCAGAACCTCTAGCCAATGATTGTGCGAGTAGGAATGATTTCATCTTTGTCATTGGTGATGACAGTCATTCCTCCCTTCTTTGGGACCACCTGAAAATGACTAACCCAAAGGCTATCAAATATGGGGCATATAAGACCGGCGTCCAGAAGTTCACATCCTGGACATTGGGCTCAACCCTTCATTATGGCTTACCAACAGGCTTGTATACGTCTACCATAAGAATTTTGTGAGTGCAGAGCTATGGGTTAATTCCTTTGATATCAAAGAGTTTCCATGCAATAGCCTTCCTGTTCTTACGCAAAACAGCAAGCAATGCTTCCTTTTCTTGCGAGGTCAGGCGTGTAGCAATGATCACGGGAGTATTGCGATCGTCGTCCAAGAAGGCGTATTCCAGATGTTATGGGAGTTCCCTAAGTTCCAGAGCGGGTTGATCATCAGCTGCCGTTGTGCTTTCAGAGTCTTCCTTTATCTGGGTTGGCTTGTATGGCTTGGACTAACTCTTGGAATGTGCGATCAGTGCCCGGAGATGGGTTCTTCTCCTCTTCCAGGACTTCCTGGGCGAGTTCTTCTTCTTACTTCTTGCAACCAAGGAGGGTCATCAGATGCGGGATATCCAAGGGATCTCTCGTCCTTCACAAAGAGTTTGTTATCGCCGAGTTGCAGCGTCATCTCCTCATTGTCCAGGTTGATCACAACTCTTCAAGTCTCTAAGAGCGATCTTCCCAAAACTAGAGGGGATTCATCAAGGATGATGAAATCAGTGGGGATGTTAACACAGATTAAGACATCCTTGATTATCCCTTTCAAGAGACAGATAGATCGATTAGAAAGAATGAATGGCAGAAATAAAGGGGTTAGTTCTCCTAACTCTAGTTTACTAAGCATAGGGGCAGACATCATATTCACTAGTAGACTATCATCAACTATAGCAGTTTGGATATATTTTTTTTATAAAAAATGTAATAGAGTTTTTATCAGAACAAGTTTTAAAATGTAATGATCGTTCTTTGGTGAAAATGACATGCTGTAATTCTTCGAGTTTTGGAGAAGTAAATATTTCCTTGAAAAATCTTACGTTGGTAGGTATACTAGAAAGATATTCAAGGAATGGTGGAGAAATGCGTACCTGAGATGGAAGAAGTTTACTCTTACCATTTTCTGATGAGGAGACACGACTCTCGTTTGGTCTGAGCATTTCTTCAGTCTTCTTGACTGGTTCATTATCTTGGCTAGGTGGGATCTTAATAGAAGGGGTTGCGTCCAACTCTTTTTCTTCAGACAAGATGAGATGTTACAGGCTTCTGGGATGGTGGAGTCTGAGACAACTTCTTTGATTATGGTTTCTTCTTTATCCTCATCCCTTAATCGACTAAAATAGTCCTCTAGAACCTTTATATGTTCTAACATTCTTTCCGTGCTTTCTTCTAGGTCTGTTTTAGGACGAATATAAGGCAGATTTTCTCTATGTGGTGTGTGAATAAGGCGTACGCCTTGTGAAGTTTGCTCAGCAACATTGCATACAGACAAAAAAAAAATAATAATAAAATCATGTGAACATGATATAGAGGTTGAAGGTGTTGAAATTGGTTCATTTTCAAAATCTTGCGCCCTAATATTTTCTTGCCAATAGTCAGTTTTAAGCTTGGAATGGTTATAGATTATGGTAAGAAGTATTATCTTGCAAAGATTGTGAAAAAGAACTATAATGATGGCTTGGACTTTCCTCTGGTGGCTCATCCACTCACAGGAACGCAGGCGTCCTTGCTAATATGTAGCAGCCCCGAGAGTAATGGGGACCACCGCAGATTCTGCACTCTATAGCCTAAGGCCATCCATCATTATAACCGAAATATTCCTCTAGATTGTTATCCATCCTTGAAATACTTCTCGGAGAAAGATAGAAGTTAAGAAGAAAAAAGATAAAAGATTAAACTAAAAAAATAGAGAAAATTTTAACTAAAGTAAAAAATCAAGAAAAATAAATGGCTAGGCTGCTAACTTGGACTTTTCTCAATATCCTCGTTTGTGTCCCTGGCAACGGCGCCAAAAAGCTTGGTGTGCGTGTTGTATATATAAAAATATGGCAATATTATCGTTACGTTTTTAGCAGTTAAGCTTTTAAATTTATAAACACGATTTTCTTGACGACTAGTATTTCACCACATAAAGTGCACCCATCGTGGAGCAATATAGTAGCGGTAAGTTGAATCGGGATCGTTCAGGGAGACAATGGAAAATGAGGTCTCTAGGTACTCAGTTCGCTTTTATCATCTAGCCAGATCCAATTTTTAAGTTATTTAAATCTTAAGGAAAAATAAAAGAAAACTAAAACACTAATGAGATGGAGTTTTTTATGAAATGTAAATCGAAGTTAATATTACTTGGGAGAACATACCAGCGGTTAATGAAGGTGAAGTGATTGTTTATAACCTTTCTTAAGATTGTTCACTAGCATGCAAGTAGACCGCCTCTCAGCCTCAAATCTAGTATCACTACTCTCCCAGGCGATCGTCCATTGAGGTATGAACCCCGGGGAATTGTGCTGCCAGTAAACAAATGTAGTGGTGTAATGCCACTAATTAGTTGTAGGGCTCCTTGGTCGGGCAGTCGTTACACTCGACACGCCGTCATAAACTAGCAGGGGAACAACCCTGCGTGCCGAATTATTTTATTATGAAAATGATCTTTTTAAGGGACTAAAACCCGTCTCTTCCACACATCGCTCTCGTGCATGCGTGTAAGTCATAATCAGAGCCAAGTTCACCAACATGTACATTTCGGCTTTCGCGAGGTGACAAAATATACCAACCCCCTTTCCCAACCAAATACTTTCAGTCCGCACATGCGTGGTCAGCCCCGTTTGTTTACATAGACATAAGGATCCCGAATGTATCATGTAGTATGAGATGCGAGTCACCCGAAGGATCATGCATCGTCCCCCAACCGGGTGTCACAAGTCCGGTTGATGAGATTTCGACTCCTAAAATGGTTTATGATACATAGAGCACGTTTGTTCAAAAAATATTAATAATAAACTTTCAATAAAAAAGAGTTTCCATAAAGTCATTAAACACACCTTAAGACGAGTTTATAAAGTCATTGACCATCTCACCAAATGTTTGTTACTTCCCAAGTAAATATAAGAGTTTAGGCCATGATGACTTTTTTTTTGGGTAAAGGCAATGATGACTTTAGAGATTTGCTTAAGAGAAAGAGAAGAATTCATAGACAAAAACTTATCAAATTTTACTTAAGTTGAAGTTCTTACAAACTTGATTACATAATATAAAAATGCTAAGTGGCTCAAAAAACTGCAAGAAAGGGAAAAGAAATGAGCAAAGCTCTGAGCAAGTTGGAATGGAGTGCTTGAGCTCCTTTTATAGGCAGAAAATGAGTTGGGCATGGGGCCGTGCCATGTCAGGGCACGGGCCGTGCTAGTCAGAGAGGAGTGAGAATCTTCGTTTGTCGAAGGACACATGCCATGCTATGTCAGTGGCACGAGGTCGTGCCAAGTCAGTGGCACGGGCTGAGCTTGTCAGTTACATGAATAAGCCCTAAAGGAATCTTTCTGAGGATAGGTATGGAGTCGTGCTGAGATGGGCCACGCGCCATGCTAAGGTCAATATTCTTGGAACTTGATGATTTTTATCTCCTATGGTCCATTTTCAGCCCCTTTTGTGATTTTGACCTTATTTAACCTTTAGAAACAAAAAGAAGACAAAATTGACTTTGTTTTGCTGTTGGTTAATCAGAATTAAGCCGAAACTCAGAGGATATTTGATAGAAAATATGTATAATTTAATGCATATCATACCACAACCTAAAAATCTGAACGAACACTTTTCTATGATGTTTTCATCTGATTATGAATGTTTTATGAAGTTTGTTGGTGAATTAGTTTATGACTTCTAACATCATATTTCAACTCGATCTATAGAATTGTGAAATTGGTTTTGGTTTTGTGCCACCCTTCTCGAATGAGACAAAAAACACACAAATTCTCTTATTATTTTTATAGGTTCTTCTACTAATTCGTTTATGATTGATATTTAGTTTCGAAAACGTTTTTGGCCGGCAGTTAGTTTCACCATAGGTTGAATTATATTTTACTCACTCATCATCATTCTCTTGATTAGTTTTGACTTAGAGGTCTTACATGGCCTTGGACCACGGTCCGCGATCACTAATCTTAAAGTATGATTTGATTAGATTATTTTTATTTTCTTTTTACATCTATGGATGTTATCTCCTATCTACAGAACCAAGAGACCAACTCCTGATCACGGTCATCGAGTTTACATTCTTTTTTTCTTTTTAGATCTACTTATCCGAGAAAACATCGATTGCTAGTCTCGACACTCTTTCACAGGACTATGGTCACCATGTCAACTTACCTCTACCATGCTGTGTTTATAGTTCTGAATTCCAAGAACCAATGAAGTACAAGCGTGTAATATCAACAAAATTGGTGTAGTTTTATGAAGATTAATGGCTTTACAAATTCGTTTTTTCAAATTCAGCCCCGTAGCGATATGCGTTTAAAGACAAAGACGACAATGCAACGCTTTGAAATAGTTTGAAGAATATGGATATATAACACAATATGTATTTGTTTATGGAGATTTGGAATCCCGAGTCATGAACCGTAATCGAAGCCAGTTTATTTTAGTATTCTTGTTTATGTTTTTTTTCCTAGTCTGAACTTTCGGTTCCCTATCGCTCTGACTGCGGAGGAGTATTGAAATTAATAATAATTATTATTAGGGTTAAACCCGTGAGTATAGTTAGGTTTTAAGGTTCCTTGTGATCTTTATAAATTGTAACTTGACTATCAATAATATTCATTCAATTTCACCATCTTACAATTTGAATTAGGACTCTTCACGAGCTTCATAAGGCATTTGAATGCTTAGAAAGTAACGAAATAGTTTTGAAAAACTAATTACCTCGTCTTGAGTCGCAAATTAGACATCGATCCTAATATATATGAAATCACTATGAACCAATAAGCATGTAGTGATTATGAAATCTCAATAAACTATGTACATGAATGTGTCAAAACTTCTTCTAAAGAGTGAACGCACACAAATATTGATAAAAAAAAGACCATAAAGATTGTAAACGTTTAAGGTTTTGAAATTAAACCTCGAGTCTCGAGAAAAATATTGGATGGAGTTATCAAGTTCTATATAGAGACTAACAAGTTAGGTCGATAAAATCAACTAATATTATGTTTTACAGATATTACAATGTATACAGTATTATGTGAAGATAAATAAATAAATAAAACCTATAAAAATAAAAAAATAAAAGACGGTATATCAATTTCTTGAACAAACATGTAGGTCAAGTATTTGTAAAAATACAATCCATTAATGAAACTACATCTAGAAGTTATTAGAATACCTTTAATGTGGACAAACACTGAACCTCAAAATATGTTAAAAGTTATCTAATCACGTGATATAGAAAATTACCTTAGCATCGATCTCCTATCGAAGAATAAAATTCTTTGGTCCATGACCATGAGTACCATGATTGAAGGAAATTACTGCATCAATATATTATGAGAGATATACACGATTATATATCTTATTTACTTAAATTCATCAGCAAGATATATATATATATATAGAGTTCATATCTTGTGAGGATATGCGAATAAACCTATATTTTGATACAAAGGTATGAAAGATATATGAGATTCTATTTTATTAACCCACCAAAACTTGTTTAGTTAATCTTGTAGATCTGAGGTCTTATATGAAGTACATACCAATGATCATCATAATGAAATTTTCATTAAAATATCAAGTAGCAAATCATTGATTGCAAAAGTTTAAAGCAAACTTCATGAAAGATCGGCGTTCCTTCACTAACTTTTATCGCAGCTTTTATAAGCATGCATAACTGACCCATAAGCTAGCATGGGGAGAGCAAGAAAAAACATGTTAGCATGTTTTTTTTTTGTCCAGTTAGCCTTTACTATTTTTTACCATGTTTGTATATAACCAATAAGAAGTACCATTTCAAATATCATTTATTGGTTTTACCAAAACTTCATAATTGTTTATATTTTCTTCGTAACTTTCTATTTATTATACTGATCACTAGACTTTTATATAGTTCTAATTTGATCATTGTATGATAAAACACACAAAATAAAATGATATGATATAAATTCTCTTTAATTTATTCTGTACTCATATTCCTTTTTATTCAATCTACTATGCACTTGTCATATGTTATCGGCCATTTAATTAGTTAATATATCAGTTACACGTTGCTATTAAGTTGTTTCATAATAAAAATACTTTATTTTATTTAATTTACAAACTAGGTCATTATTGTCTTCATTAAAGTGGCTACCATTGATCTATACATGCATCAGTAAAAAAATAGTAAAATAAAACAGTGGGCATCGATCAACGTCATTTTATCAAATTATAATATACAACAGAAAGCAGTAACACCTTATAATATAATTGTGCATCCAATGGCGGAGAAGCAACCAGTGTATTCGAAGACCGAAATATGCTCGACCACCGATGCGGGGACCGATTCCCGGAATGACACACTTGTTTCACTCGTCAACCATACGCTTTTGACACGTATGGGAAGTTAGTAATTAACCAATATTATTGGTACCATTTTTTAATCTTTTTTTTGATGCTCAATCATATGAACATTATGTGGTGGTGTTGGTGTTCACGTGATCCCTTCCCAACTTTTTTGAGAATGATAGCAAGCATGAGCCCAGATTTCGCTAGAACAGATTCCAATTAATCATCCACATATATGGTATTAATTAGGCGAAAATTCTTTCAAAAAACTCTATATATTCATATATAAAAACTACTCTTGTTTATGCATGTATAATAGAGTTATAATTCCAACACTTATTTACACGCATATGTAATAGTTCTATTGTTTATACATGTGTAAAACAAATTTAATTTTTTACAAATGTTTATATAGGGAGAGGATTATTTAAGAACTAATTTGGTTTGAGAACTTTTGAGATCATTCTAAACCACTAGTTTATATATATGGAAATCCTCCCATTAATTTGAATGCCTCCCCCCCCTTGAAAATTAGTGGCTCAGAATGGTTCTCAAAAGTTTTTAAAAGAAAATACTTTCAGTTGGCATATAAATGTGTATAAAGTAATAAAATATATTCTTAAACATAACTTCTACAAAAAATTAATATATTGATAAAATAGATCACATATAGGTGTGAATATATAATCACTTCGTATGTAAAAGTGTATAAGTCCCTAAGGGAGGAGTCTAGTGATGAACATCGAGCTCTTCAAACAAAAGCGAAAACAAAAGTGATGAGTTTAAAATCTACGAAGTATAGGTGTACGTAGTAGATTATTGTGGAAAATCTAATTGATGTTCTAAACAAATTTAAAAGTGCGTAAAATAGGGAATTTTTATACAAAATATAAAATCAAGTAGATTACCGAAATTGACATGAGCATAATTTTTTTAATTTTAAGAGCATTTTGTTAAATTGAATTTGAATTTCTTTAAACGATATATATTTATATAAGCTTGAATTATTTTAAAACGATATACAAACTTAAAAGAAGCCGATATTACTATGTTAAACAACTCTATTACATGAAAATGTTATAATACAACAGCCTGTCGATTAAATACTAAACAATAAAAGTTTATCATGTATGTCAAATGAAAAGAACCATATTTTTTTACTATGAAATAGCTAGAGTTGTTTTACAATTTTATAAATATTTGTTTATAAAAATATTAGCTAGAAGTAAGTTGTTATTTATATTCTTTTACATGTGAATCGATAAGATCTGTCTCACTAAGGTAGGTAATATGGTGAGTTTTTCTATTATTATATGAATTACGTACTTTGGTTGTTTGTTAACTACCACTATAAGAATTCACACTTGTTAACATTTGTCGTGAATATATAGTCCGACCCTACAAACTCAATTTCTTGTACTACATAATTCTTTATAAGCTACAAAATTTTTAAAAGAAATTTATGTTTTATAGAAATTTCTTCATTCAATTCTTGGTGATTTTTGACTTACAAAAATTTCTCTTAATTAGTTTTTAAAAGACAATTTATGAAATGGAGTTTATACATGCAGCATGCTAATAAAAACTTTATCTTTATCAAGTCATCAAACCACGTATATACTTGAAAAACTATTTTTTTTTCATTGTCAAATATGCCTACCCCAAATAGAACTCGTTTTAGTTGGGTGTATTTCGCATTAACCCTAGTTTGTGTCTCCTAAAATGTTGTATTCCTTGTTGGGTTATTAATTAACTTATTAATGCTAAATAAAACTGAACACGATTATAAAAAAGAAAAGTTTCTTAATTAAACCTGATTCCATGTAGTAATATTCAATTCTCTTATACCTCATGGAATCTTTAGAATACTATTGTTTTTAATCGAAAGCACGTTATACTAACTTTTAAATACTATTTGGTTAGGTTTTGTGTCCCACGCACGTTAATGGAGGCAACACATGTTTCTTTTTTTACCCTTTTTATGTACTTATTGGTAGTTGAAAATAGGCTAGGCATAGACCCAAACTTTTTCATCCAAAACAATCAAATGTTGTTGATATGCAAAAGTATTTTGTTAGTATATATATTTTTGAAGAATTTTTTTTTTTTAACAGCGAAATCCATTAACACAGACCCAACCAAGCAAGACGCAAGGAGGGCAAAGGAAACAACAGCAAAAACAAACGGGACTTACATATGGAAATTGTCCCAATCCTCCCAAGTAAGAGACGACCACTTCCCCCTATATTTGACCCACGTATAACTAAGACATTTTACATCTTTAAACAAAATAGCGATACAAGACTTAGCCCCTTCAAATGTGGCCTTGTTTCTAGCCTTCCAAATAACCCAACAAGTCGTCAATATCACCGCGAAGAAGACCATTTTGCCCTTCCTATCGAACCGAGAATCCTCCACCAAGAGAAGAAGATCCTCCAAATCCATGGCGAAGATAGGCGGTACCTTGCACCACCCCGAAACCATGTCCCACACCCCGGACGCAATCTTGCATCCCATCATGAGATGAAACACGGTCTCCGGATTATCCAAACACATTTGGCAATCCGGGTCAGAAATCATCACTTTCCTTTTCGCCAACGCTTCTTTCGTTGCAATCCTATCCTTAAGAATACGCCAAAAAAGGATGTTAACTTTGTTGGGGACTAGGCGGTTCCACGGCATAACCAGACCCGACGGCTGAGTTGGCTTGACCAACAGCCTCCGAACACTAACAGCCGTGAAGCCCCCAGAATTATCGCCACGCCACCTTATCAACCCACTGGACCTATCGACCAGCCCAACAACATCAACCCCTTCTTTTTTCAACCCCTCGACAGTGCTCAGAATGATGTTCCACACCCCCCCGATCTCTTTCCGTCTTGGGACAGCCCCGATCTCATTTCTTTTCCGGTGAATCCCTTCAACAACTTTTCTCCAAAGGCTATTGGGCTCCTTAAAAAACCTCCATATCCACTTCGCAAGCATGCTCTTGTTCGCTTCTGAAAACGGGATTAGCCCCAACCCCCCATCTTCAATAGGCTTGGACACCTCCATCCTACTAACCCAATGAATCGGGAAATGGGAACCTTCATTAAATCCCCATAGGAAACGAGATCTAATCCCCTCCAACTTCTGTATAACCCTCTCAGGGGCCTTGTATATCGAGAAGAAATAAGTCGGAAGACTTTCAAGAACGGCCTTAGCGAGAACAAGTCTTCCTCCCATAGAAAGCGATGACGCTTTCCACCTAGAAAGTCTCCTCTCAAACACTTTAAACACCTCCTCCCAATTTTTAATCCGATTCATGTTGGCGCCCACCACAAGACCAAGATATTTAAAGGGGAACTCACCGCTTTTACACTTGAGAATTTCGGCCTTAAGATCAAGATCACTCTTAACCACATTAACTCCATGCAGGGCGCATTTGGTCAAATTAATCCGGAGGCCGGAGGTCATGCCAAAAATTCGAAGCAACCGGACAATATTAATGACGTTATCATAACTCCATTGGCCAAGAACAATGGCATCGTCGGCAAACAAGATATGAGTGATACAAGGGCCTCCATTAGGAATATTGAAACCCTGAAAGAACCCACCCTCCTCCGCTTTAACGAACATCCAATGAAGCATCTCCATAACGATAAGAAAAAGGAAGGGAGAAAGCGGGTCTCCTTGTCTCACCCCCCTTTGACATTGAAATTCCCAAGTAGGAGAGCCATTCACGAGCACCGACGTCCTCGAAGCCTCCAAACAACCCCGCACCCAAGCTCTCCATTTAATCGGAAAATTCATTTGCTCAAGAATTGAATCAAGAAAGTCCCAGTCGACCGTATCGTAAGCCTTCTCGAAGTCAATTTTGAACAAAAGAGTAGGCACTTTCCTTTTCTTCGCCCACGAGACCACTTCATTAACAATAAGAGCTCCATCAAGAATACTCCTTCCGGACAAGAAAGCCATTTGGGTATCTGAGATGATACTAGCTAAAGGCCCTTTAATGCGATTAGCAAGCACCTTAGCAATCACTTTAGGGATGATACCCATAAGACAAATTGGCCGGTAATCCGAGAGCAACTTGGGATCTTTATTCTTGGCAATAAGATGTAAAAACGCAGACCCGCACCCTTTGCTAATCGACCCATTATTTTTGAAGAATGGAAATAACACATTTATCTAGCTAATTTTATTCATAACCGCACTTTTGTCATGTCACTAGAACTTTCAACTAAAAAAGAAAAATTACACAATAATGATGTATAGTTGTATACAACGGGATACCCGTGAATAGAAGCCCTTTGATGCGTTAGAGATTTGAGTATTCACAAACTGTTTGGTCTATTTGTTATACATTGTTGTATGTATATAAGTTTACTATAAAGTGGTGACAAATTTTGAAAGTTTGAATGGTCGAAATTGTTGTAAAGTTTGGACCGAAACTAATTAGACCGATTTATCTGCCAATATATTATGAAATATGTCATTTGTGCATGTAAGAATAAAAAAAATTTAATGTGTGCAAATCAGATGTGCGTGAAACATTCTTAGAGTTTTCATCATTGAATACTACAAAGTTTACATATTTATTCTCTATTTTTAAAATCTATTCTTCATTATTATATCTTCATCATTTATTATTCACCATCACAACTTGGATCAACCATATCCCTTTCTGTAAAATCGGATCCTTTTGTGTGCTTAGATCATTGCTTTGAGACTCATAATTGGTAGAGCTTTCGGGCTTAAGATTGTTGCTAGAGCTGGTTTATTATTAAAGTATTTGTGTGTTTTTTCAAGTTTTGGGTATTTTCTTGTCACTACTAAAAACTAGGCCTTTCTTGACGTGCAAACGATGACGCGCGGTTTTTAATGACGCGCAAAAGTACGTGTCATAAAAAACTGTCAAGAATTAGAAAATCTTGAGGCTAGATGACGTGCATTGTTGCGCGTCATAAAATTTCTGTCATAAATCAAAAAGAAAAAAAAAACACGGAGTACACTTAAAAAATGCACGTCATTTAAAAACTGTCATTTTATATATTTTTCTCCCGCTGATTTTCCCCAAATTTTCCATTCCCGCTCCTCTCTCCACTGCTCTTACCGTAAATTTTCATCTCCCCGCTTCCCCAAAAAATCAATTCCCTCACAAAATCTCTTCTCTCGACGAGCACCAATTGATTCGACGAGCCGGTCTTCTCCTTCCTTCTCCCAAAAAGCCCTAATTCATTCTGTACAAATCAATTCCCTCTTTGCTTCATCTCTTATGTGTCTACATCGAAGCTTCACAAATCTGATGGTGGCAAAGGTCGTATTGCTGGATCTAGGCCTCGTCTTCATCAAAGGAATTGAAATCTCCAACTCGTCGGAGAACAAAACGCTCTTAGGCTCAACCCCATCGATTTTGTCAAAACTGACGAGGCAACCAGAAGTAAAAAATGGCCATCGATTTAGGGTTTAAGGTATGTAGTCATCGATTTAGGGTTTCTGATGTCCTTCGTACACCGCTTAAAACTTCAATTTCACAGTGGAATTTGCAAATTCGTTCGCCTTTCTTCCATGTTATGCACCTTCGAATCAGATTCGTGTTTCAAGAGATTACATGGATCAATTTCTCAAATCTTAAACACCGTAAGTCATCGTTATTTACATTTAGCATATCAATCTAAGGTTTTGTTTTTTTTACTAGTTAAAGTATTACAATAGATAGAAAAAAATGCTCATAATTGACCGTTATTTGCAAGAATGAGTGATGTTAGATTAATGCATTATGTGATTGATCTTGCAGAAGCATATGGTAACATTTAAAACTCCATCAACCCACGATGATGAAGTGGTTTATCAAGTTTTGGATGTAATTGGTTTAAAGTTACAAAAAGGCCCTAAATCCATCAAACATTTGTGCACTAATCACTTCAATGAACTCTGTAAAAACAGAGAGCTAGGAGCAGCTGCAAAACACTGCCGTAAAAAACACCGCGGCCGTAAAATCACCTTCTGGCTGCAGCCTGTGAAACAAATGATACACATATTGCAACTAGAGTTTTTTAATGATATTGTTGATACCTGATATGTGCGTCGTGTGAAGTATCAAACTATGTATAAGTTCAAGCCAAATCATACATGGCCGAACCTGGTCCGAACCTGGAGTTCGGACTGGCCGAATCTGGGGTTCGGACAAGGATCGGCCAGCTGGGTATAAATAGTTACGTGGTCTTTGTAATAGTTAGTTCTGAGCGTGCGAGATTACTATTAAGTGTGTGTTTCTGAGTGTGTTTCTCTGAGTCTGTTTCTGAGTGTTTACTGATTGTAATTGTTCTTCGTTGATCAACAAATCAATCGGTTAATTACGTTTCGATGTCCGATTAGCTAGATCGAGTAGATGATCCGATGCTCACGCATTTTCAAGTGGTATCAGAGCTTTCTGGTTCACTCTACTGATCTGTGGTTGCTATTTTCGGATTTTTGAAGCGTTTTTCGTGTTTCTCGAGTTTGTTTTTGTGTTGTTTATCAATTCTATCGAGTGTTTGGTGTCAAATCTGTTCCTAAATCACTTTCTATCGGTTTTTCTGACTCTCAGTAACGAGTTTTGTCAAAATCAGTCCATTTTCGAGCGTTTTTGAAAAATGAAGTCGAGGTTCGGAGGTACCTGGTCAGGTTCGGAGTAACTGCTCCGAACTTCGAGTTCGGTAAACGTTCGGTGAGAATTCGGAGTTGTCTCGGTCAAGGTTCGGAGTGATTTGAGGTTCGGAGCTAGATCAGGGTCATTTAGGAGTTCGGACTGTTGATTTTGTTTCGGAGCAAGTTCGGACGAAGTTCGGACTTTGATTTTAGGTTCGGACATGTAGGGATATGATCATGTAATAGTAAGCGTATGTCCGGAAATTATTTAAGCCTACGGGGTCACACGTCTCGACACCAAATGTATTAATATTAATTAATAGTTAATTAATATTTATCACGAATTATTAAAGAGGAATTAATTAAAAACTAATAGTTAATTGTTAACGGGCCATTAGTTATTAATTAAAGAGAAGGGAATTGGACTAGATTAAGTTGGTGGAGGCCCAAAGGCCTTGTACGAATTCTAGAAATTCGTAAGCCTCATAGGGCTCATTGTGTTGCCCTAATCTTGTTCCCTAAGTTATCTAAACCCTATAAATAGAACCCCTTGGTTAAGGGTTTTCTAGACCACAAAAAATCCAAGTGATTAGAGAAATCCAAAACCCTAATTCTCTCCTCCTCCTCTCCTCTTCTAACTTTCGGCTAGGGTTTCTAATTCCCTTGAGTTCGAAATTGTGGTTTGACCAAAACTTGAAGAAGAAGGTTCGTGATCAAGTGCTAGCACATAACATTGGTGTGTCGTGTGTGCGATCGTAGAGGGATTTGCATTAAATCCTCCAAGAGATCAAGTCAATCCGAGCTCATAAGGTAAACATGTTCTATCCGGTTAGTTAGGTTAAATCATAGGATCGATCCGCTGCGTACTCGTGAATAATCTGATAAATAGTTATATAAACCAACAGTGGTATCACGAGCCACCTATGAAATTAATTAATTACCGGGTATAAAAACTTGGAAGGGGGGTAACCCTAATTTAGAATTAGGGATATGTTTCCCCATAAAGATTCTAGCTTTTGATCCATTAGAAATCAGGTTTTTACAATTAGAAAATCGTTTTGCGAATTGGTAAAAACAGAAAATTAGGAAACCCTAATTTTCGAAAATTATAAACCCTGATTTTCGAAAATCTTAAACCCTAATTTCGAAAAATTAGAAACCCTAATTTGGCCCAAATCGAAAACCCTAGTTTTCAGCCCAAATTGAAAACCCTAATTTGGATCAAAATTAGTTTGTTGAAAGATCCAAAATATTAATCCAAGTTTTTTAATGTGTTATTAGATAACTAGAAACCAACATGTTGTACCTTTTATTTTAATGAGTTAAAAATAAGTAAAAACCATGAAGTTTCATGCAAAACGATCATGGTTATTACTTAAAACGAGAGAATTAAAAAATTAAAATTATGTAAGATAATTAGAAACCCTAAGATTATGTGGCGTTATGTGATAATTGAGACATAATAAAAAGGTTTTAAATCGTAAATTGTTTTATGAAAATTGAAATTTGCTTACTAACTATCAGAATATGATTTGTTTATAAAATAAAATTTGTGTCCTACAAGTTCAAAAGAAACACCGGCTCACCCATTCGAACATACTCTAAGAGAGGTATAAGTCGGGTCGCTCTGCTTCCCTAAAGGGGTAGGTTTTTAATTGCAATGTGCAAACCTCACCCCTACGCTTCTTTGTGTGTTGCGAATGGAGCTACCGAGCTCTTTTGACTTGGAAGACAAACTAAGCATTTTATAAACACATTATGTGGTGAAGATGTGCATGAATCTTCACACATAACCTTTTGATCACATCAAATTGTTTTGACCCAATCAAACTTAAGTCTTTGCCATCCAACTCGTAAAGGACACTTGTGGGTGTTACTCTACTCATTGGTACACAATGGTAGATTAGCATCTGCAAGACAAATTCCCACTCATTGGTACACAATGGTGGACAATTTGTGCGTTCTTGGTTGGACGACTTAAAGCGAGCTAGGCGGTGATACCCTTAGCCCGTGGCAAAAGATGGGATGATACATGACTACAAATCACTTGGTGCAAGTTGTAGGTCCCATAAAATCTAGGAATTGTATTTGGAATACAATTATTGATCGTCACTTACCTTTTGAATGCATCATTTCTAGCAGATCAACTAATGAAATGAGGGCATGTCATTAGGATCCTAGCCTTAATAAGCTTAATTGTTTAAAGTTATTTAAACATTGGGTAATTAAATTATTAAGGACTTAATTATCAAAAATACTGATTTTTGAACTTAATCTATTTTGTAGATGGCAACAAACCCTCCTCAAAACAATGTTGGTCATGCTTTTCGTCAAATGTTTGAAAGAGAAAAGCTGAATGGATCTAACTTCAATGACTGGTACCGTCAACTGAGGATTGTCCTTAGAGTTGAACGGAGGACCGATGTCCTTGAGAATCATTGGCCGACCGAGCCAGCTGCTAATGCTTCTGATCAAGAGAAAGCGTTCTACAATGCAGAGTATAGCAGATACGATGAGGTTTCTTGCATGATGATCTCGAGTATGACTCCCGATCTTCAGAAGCAATACGAATTTCATACACCTTGTGATATGATCAAAAGCTAAAAAGATGTATGAAAAACAAGCTGGTGTTGAATTGTTCGACCTAGTTGTGGAACTCCACGACTTGAAGCTTGAAACCGGTAAATCGGTCAGTAGTCATGTGCTCAAGATGAAGAGCTACTTTGACAAATTGGAATCGCTCAATTATGGGTATAATCAGGCTGTGGCAGTTGGCATGATCCTCTAAGGATTTTGAGGGTTTTGTGCGCAACTACAACATGCATAGTATGACTAAGACTATACCTGAGCTTCATGCTATGCTTGTCGAGTATGAAAAAACGATTCCTAAGAAGGCCACTGAAACACCCCAAGTTCTTATGATCAAGGGGGAAAGATCCAAAAGGCTAAACGACCGCAAAAGGCGAAGGGCAAGAATGATGGTAAAAGAAAAGGCAAGGCAGTTGCGCTGTTTCCTAAAACCAAGCAAACCCCTCCGGCCGCAAAAGAGCATCCGGCTAAAGACCAGATCTGTCACCATTGTGGTGAAGTTGGACACTGGAAGAGAAACTGTCCTACCTATCTAGTTGAGTTGATGAAGAAGAGAAAGAATACTAGCGGGGCTAGTACTTTAGGTATCTTCATAATTGAATTATTTTCCTTTTCTAAGTGTGATTCATGGGTGTATGACACCGGCTGTGGAACTCATATCTATAATACGTTGCAGGGTCTTAGAAACAGGAGGAAACTGAAGCCTGGAGCTTTGCAGCTGTTCGTGGAAAATGGTTTGCCAGCAGCTGTGGAAGCTATAGGAGAATTTCATTTAGTTCTTCCTTCTGGGTTAATTATTGTTTTAGACAATTGTCATTATGCACCTTCTATTACTAGAGATGTTATTTCAGTTTCATTGTTGAAAAACCAAGGATATATTAATGTTTTTAATAATATCAGTATTTCAGTTTCTAAGAATAATGTTCATTATTTTGATGCGATCCCTTGTAATGGCATTTATGAAATTGATATGCGTGGTTGCAACAATAATAATTCATTGTATCATGTTAGCAAACGAGCCAAAACTAATTTGGACTCTACCTATCTATGGCACTGTCGTCTTGCCCATGTTGGAAAAAACCGCATTGAAAGACTTCAACGTGAAGGGATCTTAAAATCAAATGATGAATCATTTGACAAATGCATTTCCTGTATATTAGGAAAGATGACTAGAAAACCCTTTCCGAACAAGCCGCAAAGGGCAAAGAGCTACTTGGACTCATCCATACCGATGTATGTGGCCCATTTAGACATGTGTCAAGACAAGGTGCTAGCTACTTCGTGACTTTCACAGATGATTTCAGTCGTTATGGTTATGTTTACTTGCTTAAACATAAACACGAGGTATTTGAAACATTCAAAGAGTTTAAGAACGAAGTTGAAAATCAACTCGGTAAGACCATCAAGATCCTTCGATCGGATCGTGGTGGTGAATACTTAAGCCAATAGTGTAAGGATTATCTAAAAGCGTGTGGAATTGTCCAACAGCTTACTCCTCCTTATACACCTCAGCATAATGGAGTATCTGATAGGAGGAATCGTACCTAACTAGAGATGGTGAGGTCGATGATGAACCTTACAACTCTCCCATTATCATTTTGGGATTTTGCTCTAGAAACCACTGTACGCGTTCTAAATATGGTTCCAACCAAGAAGGTTGAAAAGACACCATATCAATTATGGCATGGAGAAGTCCTTGTGTTGTCTTACTTACGAGTCTGGGGATGTGAGGCACTTATGAAGCGCGATACGCCTGACAAATTACAACCCAGGATGACTAAGTGCATCTTCGTAGGATACCCAAAGGAAACAATGGGTTACTACTTCTATAATCCTTCCGAAAACACTGTTCGTGTTGCTCGATACGCTGAATTATTTTAGAAGAATTTTATAGCTCAAGAGAACAGTGGGAGAATTGTAGAACTATTGGAAGATGTTTCACCTTCTGAAATAACTAGCAATCATCAACTTGGGGGGGGGGATGTTCAAAGTGATGAACCTCAAGTCGATGATGATGATGCGATTCCACTTCGTAGATCCGAAAGGGTCATACGTCAACCGGATAGATGGATTGGTCTAGTCGAATCTGAGGAAAACGTAGCAGGAGATCTCGATGAGCCTCCGAATTTCAAAGCTGCATTATCAGATCCAGAATCTGACAAATGGCTTGAAGTTGCGAATGTGGAAATGAAATCCATGCAAGATAACCACGTTTGGACCCTGGTTGATCTTCCTCCTAACGCAAGAACCGTTGGAAGTAAATGGCTCTTCAAGAAGAAGACCGACATGGATGGAAATGTACACACCTATAAAGCTCGTCTCGTGGCGAAAGGATATACTCAACGTTTTGGCGTTGATTATGATGAGACCTTTTCACCAGTTGCTGACATTAGAGCTATTAGGATTCTCTTAGCCATAGCAGCATACTATGACTTTGAGATATGGCAAATGGATGTTAAGACTGCCTTCTTAAATGGTTACTTGGACGAAGAAGTCTATATGGATCAACCCGAGGGGTTTGTGGATCCAAAACATCCCAACAAAGTATGCAAGCTTCAAAGGTCCATTTATGGACTAAAGCAAGCATTTATGGACTAAAGCAAGCATCGAGAAGTTGGAATAAACGGTTTAAAGAAGAAATCAAATTTCGTTCAAAATCCCGATGAGCCATGTGTATATCGCAAACCTAGTGGGAGTAATGTTACTTTTCTGGTCTTGTATGTGGATGACATATTGATCATAGGAAAACACATTTTAATGTTGCAAGATGTCAAAAACCATCTTGGAAAGTGTTTTGCCATGAAAGACTTGGGAGAAGCAGCATTCATTCTTGGAATCAAGATTTATAGAGATAGAACTAAGCGGTTGATTGGACTAAGTCAAAGTGCTTATATTGATAAGATCTTGAAGCGATTCAAGATGGAGAATTCCAAGCGTGGTATAGTACCTATGCAGGAAGGACTTGGTCTATCGGTCAAACAAGGTGCTTCTACACCTGATGAGGTGAAGCGTATGCAAAGAATTCCTTATGCTTCGGCTGTAGGCTCTATAATGTATGCGGTGAGATGCACTAGACCTGACATAGCATTTGCGCAAAATATCGTTAGCCGATTTCAACAGAATCCAGGTGAAAGTCACTGGACTGCTGTTAAGACCATTCTCAAGTACCTACGGGCTACTAGAGATTTGTTTTTGGTGTATGGGGGAAATCTAGATCAAGAGCTCAAAGTGACCGGATACTGTGATGCTGGATTTCAGACTGATAGAGATGACACGAAGTCTCAGTCTGGGTACGTCTTCGTTCTAAATGGAGGCGCTGTGGATTGGAAGAGCAAGAAGCAAACCACAGTTGCTATGTCTGCAACAGACTCTGAGTACATTGCTGCGTCAGAGGTTGCAATGGAGGCTGTCTGGATAAGGAAGTTTATTAGTGGGCTTGACATTGTCCCCACAAGTAACTTGCCTATCGACATGTACTGCGATAACTCGGGTGCATTAATCATCGCCAAAGAACCCAGAGTTCAGAAGGGCGCCAGACACTATGCCAGGAGATATCACTATGTTCGTGAGCAGATCGAACTTGGTGAAATAAAATTACTCAAAGTTCACACGGATATTAACTTAGCTGATCCTTTCACGAAAGCTCTATCGAGACTAAAACTTGAAAGGCATGCCGAGGGCATGGGACTTAGATTAGCTAGTTAAATCATGTATGTCTGATGTTCCAGTATTTGGATAAAGGATGTAAACAATTTCTATTTATATAATGAAATAAAGTACTTGATATGTTTGATTTCATTTAATGGTTAAGTTGTGTCCTATATTTGCATGTTTAATCCATGAATACTTACTAAGTATTCTAAATTGTCCATTGTCGATTAACTATGTGGGAGCATAGTTAAACTAAGCCAAAATCTGAGTGATTGGTTAGGATGGTCCCACCAAACTCACATGGTATTCATTGAATGCATACTGGACTGACCCAATAACGAATTGTCACTTTATGGATCGGCGTCATTAAGTGAAATTCGTAAATGGTTGCTTTATTTATCCTTAGACTTGAGATACAAGCAGGTCATGCATGTATGGATTGCACCTACTTGATATAGGTCTAACTATCCTGAATAAGGTAGTACAAAAGGGCTATTTTCAGTAAGTGTAGTGAAGTATGTGACTTGACACGTGTAGTCAAGAGGATTTGTTCCTTCAGCTTTGTGCTGAAGCAGATACCACTGGGCCCCTCATTGGACTAATTAAGATGTTTGCATGGCCGTGCCCAAATGAAATCTAGAGATGTCTCGATTTGCAATTTGGTAATCTTAAGTTAATTGAGAGAATGAGAAACAGAATCGTTAAAGTATGGAATGACTTTGATCCATATCCATATTTAACACGGTGTCGGTAACAAAGGGATAATAAATGACTAAACCATTTAAATACACTTTGAGAAACTGTACTTAAATATTTCTGGGAGCATTGGCGTGTTTCTAGACGCTAACCAATGTTATTACCTTTACTATTGCAAGCTCAAGTGGGAGCTGTAGGGATATGATCATGTAATAGTAAGCGTATGTCCGGAAATTATTTAAGCCTACGGGGTCACACGTCTCGACACCAAATGTATTAATATTAATTAATAGTTAATTAATATTTATCACGAATTATTAAAGAGGAATTAATTAAAAACTAATAGTTAATTCTTAACGAGCCATTAGTTATTAATTAAAGAGAAGGGAATTGGAGTAGATTAGTTAAGGAACAAGTTGGTGGAGGCCCAAAGGCCTTGTACGAATTCTAGAAATTCGTAAGCCTCATAGGGCTCATTGTGTTGCCTTAATCCTGTTCCCTAAGTTACCTAAACCCTATAAATAGAACCCCTTGGTTAAGGGTTTTCTAGACCACAAAAAATCCAAGTGATTAGAGAAATCCAAAACCCTAATTCTCTCCTCCTCCTCTCTTCTTCTAAATTTCGGCTAGGGTTTCTAATTCCCTTGAGTTCGAAATTGTGGTTTGACCAAAAATTGAAGAAGAAGGTCCGTGATCAAGTGCTAGCACATAACATTGGTGTGTCGTGTGTGCGATCGTAGAGGGATTTGCATTAAATCCTCCAAGAGATCAAGTCAATACGAGCTCATAAGGTAAACATGTTCTATCCGGTTAGTTAGGTTAAATCATAGGATCGATCCGCTGCGTACTCGTGAATAATCTGATAAATAGTTATATAAACAAACAGTGGTATCAGCACAAATGATATTGATTTATGGATTCCGATTCGAAAGTTGTATGAACGAACAACTGAAGAAGGAGACTATAAGGAACTTCAAGATTTTGTTGCTGCTGAAAGAAAAAGTTATGAGCTTGAAAAAAAAGTTTATGGTTATCTTACCATGGCGCTACCTACCGAATTGTTACATCAATTCAGCACTTGTAAGAAGTCAAAGCAATTATGGGATGCTCTCTCAGCAAGATGTGAGGGTAATGATGATTACAAAAAGAGTCGAAAGAAAGTGTTGAATAAAGAATTTGATAATTTTCAAAAGTATGAAAATGAGAATATTACTGCTCTCGTTTCACAGTTTTCACATCTAATGAGTGAATTAAAGGTAGTTGGTATTGAGAAATCTGATGCTGATTTGAAGGAAAAGATTATGGAAGCTTTACCTGAAAAGTGGGAGAATTATGTTTTGCTGCTCACTCATGACAAGGATTATTCTACAATGACGTTTCACGAGCTTATTGGAAAACTTCATGCTCGAGAAATGGAAATGTTAAATTCAAAGAAATCAACTGCTACTTTGCAAAATCCTAAATTATATCATGGTGAGAATACGGAAAGCTTGAATGCTAAAGCTAAACCAAGTCTGAGTTCTGCACCAAGTACAGCTTTCTTGATTGGAATTTCTGATAATCCTGATAACAAGTCTTCACGGGGTTGTAGTTTTACTATTCCAAATTTTACGAATCAGAATGCTTTTTCTGCTAAATCAACAGAGGATTGTGCTAAAATGATTTCTGCCTTGATTTCTTCATCTTTTGGTTCGATTATTAAAAATGTTGCTGATGCAAAGTTAACCAGTGAAGATCTTGATGCTCTTGATGATGATCAACTAACTGAATTGGATATATCTTGGCAGTTTGCTATGTTATGTCAAAGATCGAATAGGTTCTTCAAGAAACATGGAAGAAATCTTTCTGGTGATAAATTGGGTTTTGACAGGTCTAAGTTGAAATGTTATAAATGTTCGCAGCTTGGACATTTTGCCAAAGATTGTCAACAGACACATGCAAGCAAGCCTGGTTTTACTCAATCACCAAAGCCTGGTTTTACTCAACCATCTACTAGTAACACAAGTAAGACAACAACTTTGATTGCTCAAAATGATGGTGTTTATGATTGGGGTCAACATTTTGGATGTGATACATCAGCATTAATTGTCACACATAACCAAGATGATTATTATTCTGATTCAAGTTCATATGATGCTACTGAGACTGAGAAGTTTGAATTTAAGATTGAAGCTTTGATGAAAGAAAAAGAATTTTTGATTGAAGAAGTCAAGAGAGTTACTGCTAATATCAAAATGATTAATTCGGGGTTGGGAATTTCTAAGGAAAATGAGAAGGAATTGGGTTTGAAGAATGAATGTTTGCTTAAAGAGATCAAATTGCTAAATGAAGTGTTAGAAATTTCTAAACAAGATAAAAGGGATGTTGAAGCTGCAAATGCTAAGATCTGTGAAGAGAGGTATGAGTTGGTAAAAGAAGTCAAGAAATGGAGAGATGAAGCAGAAGATACGGCTAATGATTTTCAGAATTTGTTTGATAAATCCAAAGTCAAGCTTGATTTACTTACAAAGAATGCTAAAGAATCTACTGCTAAGATTGAAGCCTATCAAATTGACATGGAAAAATTGTTGGATGAGAAGCGGGAGTTGGCTCGTGTAAATAAAGTTCAAGCAGCGAATTTGGAGATTCAAAAGCGTAACGCGGATAAACTGAAGAAGGAGTTACATGAAAGACTTGATAATCTTCATCTACAAAGATTTGAAACTCACAAAGTTGCGAAGCGTTTGATTGCTAAAGAAAAGGAATTTGCTGAGGCTCAACAGAAAATTTCTGATCTGAAAATTCAAGTTCTTGATGTTAACCGATTACTCAATAATGTTTCAAATTCTCAAGTCTTCACAAGCTTCTTAGCTAATGATGCAAATTTTGAGAAAGTGTTTGATAAGACTGCATCACCCCCTGCTCATATCAAAGAAGCTTTCAAAGAAGTGAAGGAACAAGTTGACGATTTTGATTATTCAAAGGTTTCATCATCTACTACTGAAGAAGTAAAGGTTGTTGAAAAGAAGTAAAACAAGAGGAATAAGAAGAAGAAATGCAAAGAATCTGAAATTCCTCCTGCTCCAAAATTTGTATCTGGTTCATCTTCTGCTGATAATGAGAAGTCGGCTACTTCTAGTGACAAGATTCAGTCTCAATCTGAATTTAATGAGAAGATTTTTTATGATCAAAAGAATGTAATTAAAGTGAAAGCTGAATTTTCTCGTTTAGCAAGAATGGACATTCTACATCTGAGGAAAAGATTTCTGGAAAACATGTTGGTTTGGGTTATACAGCACAGAATGTGAAAGATAAGGAGATTCCAGCATCACCATCTTCTGATTTGAAGAAATTAAAGATGAAACAAGTCAAGAAGGATGTTTTTAAAGCTAAAAAAGTTCAATTTGAGCGGTTTTACAAACTTAAAGGTACCAATCAGATTTTCTCTGACAAAGAGTTTCCTCTTCATTGTGTTGATGCTCGAAAGATCTCCGAAGTATTTGAAAAGAAGGATGTTTCAAGAACTTTGAAGAATAAACATGCCAGATGTTCTTCTGATAGTTCTTATTCTCGAAGCCCTACATCCAAATGGGTACATGATCACATGCATCAGGTATATGATTCTCATTCTGATCATGTTCGAGATATTCATGTGTATTCTTCGCAGGTACATCAAAGATGGGACAAAACGAGAAGAATTTGTTATATTTTCCGTCGCCTAGGGCATATGGCAAAGGATTGTTCATCACCTGCTGATTCACCCCAAGGGTTTTCTAAGAAACCAGTTTTTGGTAAATCTGCCAACATAAAGTTCTTTGATGAACAAGGCAGAGTTTTTGATGACGTTGAACCTACGTTCTTTCATAAACAAAAACGTTTTGTTCCAAAGTTTTCCAAGGTTCAAAGTGTAGTTTCATCATCACAGTCACCTGTGATTGTTTCATCAAAAATTGAATTATCAAAACAACAATAATGGAAGGCTAAGTTGGTTTCTAAGCAAAACAAGGACACTGGTCGACCAGAAGCGATTCGCTTCGGGTCATTTTTGGACTAATTAGTTTGACCAGTGTGTAGGTACTTCTAAAAGACCTATCGACGATTGCAAAGTTGTTGATGGAGGAGTATTCTGCTTAACTTAAATTTCATGTTCAATCTTTCTAACCTGCAAATTTTCTGAATTCTAAATCTGCAAACTATCTGTGTTGATTGATCACTTTTCTTTGCTTTCAAATTTTTCTCAAAAATCCAAAAATAGAGTCTTGTTTTTGTGTAAAATGAAAATCCAAAAATAGAGTTTTCATTTTAAGGGGGAGAATTGTAAGTAAGGGGGAGTAATTGGGAGTAATTGAGAAAATGTATGTTATGGGGAGAAGGTGAATACATGCCAAATATAATGAAGGAAGGTGAATACATGCAATATATAAAATTGTGAGAAATTGATCATTGGGAAATGATGGTACATTGGCTTATGTATCTGACTAATGGATAGAGTAGATGAAAGAGCCATAAGATCATTGTTTGATATGCTTGGAAGGCTCGGCAAATCAGAAAGTATTCAGATGTGATATACACTAAATACTAATGCTAGACCATGTGGATAACATCTTGATGCATATTTCATGACATAAAAAGAAAAATAAGTGTGAAATTCAAAATGAGAAGTCACTGTGTATACATGTGTTCATTTTTCAAAGATTTAAACTTGTTTTATTTTCTTTATTTTGTCAAACGATCGGACTTTCTCTGCATATTGAAAGATCGACCTGATCGTTGTTCGTTTGATGTTCTGCTTTATTTTCTTTGGTGTTTCGTATAACTCATCGGACTTTCTCTGCGTGTACGGGAGTACCGACCTGATTGTTGTTGGGTTATACAATTTCAACTTGTTTTATTTTCTTATTTTGTTAAATCCGAGGCCTTATCTGCGTATCGAAAGATCGACCTTAAGGTAGACGATTTAACGTTCTTATTTCTTTTTGCATGGAACATAGTTGACTATATCATGAAAATACTATGCATTGTGAAAAATCACAAGTGCTGTCACACAAACGGTAAAAGAAAGAAAAACTGAAAATGTCTGATTATGTCTGATAGTGTGGGATACACTGGTCAAAGAAAATCTAATCAATACCTTAAAATATCCAGATGTTATGAGTATGATTCTGCCTGAGTTTAAGTTGGACAAATTATACCAACAATCAGCATGACTTATGTGCTTCGATTAATTGAAATTGAAGTGCAGTTCAGTGCGTTATGATCAATATGATCCCATATAGTGATCTTTCTCATACCAAAAATAGTGTTTGATTCTGTATTGTGCTTTTATTTCTTTTCAGAAAAGAACAAAAAGATTTTTGGTGTGTTTTAGTATAAACTTTGAAAAAAATCAAAAAGATTTTGTTTCTGCTTTATTTTCTATCTGATCAACACGTGATACAAATCAATTTTCAAAATCATATTTTGGAGTCTCGAAGAGACGTTTTGCACCAAGATTATTTAAATGTTTGAGCAGGTTGCTATGTGCAAGATATCACGACTTCAAGTCTTCTGAAGATGTTGATGAAAGACCAGAGATACACTAAAACGTCGTCAAGTATTCAAGATCAAGCTACGATCGAGTTGAGGAGTAGTTTGTTTGAAGATTCATTTCATTGAACGAACGGATTCTATACTTGAGGGGGAGCTTGATTGAAGATACAAAGTTGATGATGTTGAAGAGATACTGCACACGACGAGGGGGAGTTTGTTGATACCTGATATGTGCGTCGTGTGAAGTATCAAACTATGTACAAGTTCAAGCCAAATCATTCATGGCCGAACATGGTCCGAACCTGGAGTTCAGACTGGCCGAATCTGGGGTTCAGACAGGGATCGGCCAGCTGGGTATAAATAGTTGTGTGGTCTTTGTAATAGTTAGTTCTGAGCGTGCGAGATTACTATTAAGTGTGTGTTTCTGAGTGTGTTTCTCTGAGGCTGTTTCTGAGTGTTTACTGATTGTAATTGTTATTCGTTGATCAATAAATCAATTGGTTAATTACGTTTCGATGTCTGATTAGCTAGATCGAGTAGACGATCCGATGCTCACGCATTTTCAGATATGTTGGTTAACCACATACCGTTGAATTCAACTACCTTTTTTAATGTTGCTAAGGCTATTTCCATGAGCAATGATTTAACCTTGGTGCCATTTTTTGTCAAGGAAGTCTCGGAACTCACTAGTGCTACGGTTATTATCAACAGGATGATCTATGTTGTAAGTGGCAATTGTCTAATGCTTTTTTATTGCAATTTTATAATCTCATTATTGATTTCATTGAGCTTTGGTAGCTTGATTTTATAGGTAAAGTTACAATCTGTCATCATCGATTCGTGAGGTATGTCTCATAATACTCAACAGAAGCAAGAGTATAGGTAAGTCTGCTTATTGATGCCAACTGAGTGATTCTGCTATACATAATACAACTGTATAAATATTGTAAAATGCCAAATTTTAAAGATCAACACATAAAGATCAGCCTTTAAGATCTTTGGGTTTTATTTATGAGAGTCATGTTAGATGTAAATTTTATAGTTCAGTAACCTTTAGAAAGGAGAATTTGTTTTGATTGGTTTGAGCTTTTATTGTTTATTGAACCCCTTTGGCTGAGTGTCATTTCAGTTTTATTGTTATTAGACACATAGGGTTGTTGTAGCCTTGCAAAAAATCATAATTGTTTGGTTGTTTTCAATGGATCCAAATGATGCTGAAGGGAAGGCATCTGAATATGAGGTACTGACTTTGAGATTTTTTCTAAAGTTCGAGAGCATCTCTCCTGATTTTTGTGGTAGCGGTTGGTGGTTGTATTGTTCAGTTTCATATTTTTTCAGGTGACTTTGGTGGTGCAACTGATCTCAAACGTCAGAGGTGGAAGATACACAAAGAATGACGGGAAATCAATTGTTATTCAAATTTTTTGGTAATACCTGGATAGCCTGGTTTTGGTTACGAGCAGCAACTGTTCCAGGTATGAGGCTAGGTGGAGGGCGTGTTGCGGTTTCTGGTTTTGTGTTCCGCCAGGTCAGCAGGGGCAGCGTCCAGGTGGAAGGCGTGTTGCTGTTCCTGGGCTACAGAGTCAGCAACAACCGGTTCCTCTGATGCAGCAGCAGGTTTGTTGTGCTTTTCCTCACTTGCAAACGCTTCTCCAACGGAGCAAAGGACTGTAAGCCCCTTGGGTGAGAATCTGCACCCACAAAGGGTTTCATGATTATGGTTATTAAGTATTAAAGTAAACCTATCATAAACTAAGTCTTAGTGATTAGTGGTAACCAGTATCGCATAGCATAGTGATCAAAATCCTATTTCTTCCTTTATTATTTTTTTTTTCAAAATAGTAATCAACAGCCTATTGCAGAGTTATTTTGGTCCTGTTTCATGAATTTTGGGTTTGTTTGAAGGGTCATCATGATCCTGTTTTTTTATTCATGGTTTTGTTTAGATGGTAACCACTAACCAAGTAACCAGTAGCCCATAGCAGAGTGATCTTAATCCTGATTTTATGGTTTTGTTGCTAGTGCAAGGGATATAATGGTATTGAAGATCAAGGGTTCAACGACATGGTGGCTTCCAATGAACAGAATATGGGGCAAAACTGGCATATATCCAGTCCAGATATGTTCACAACATTCATCCCTTATGGAATGCTACATTGTCAATGTAATTAAACTGCAGGTATACATGTTAGTTCTACATTAATCGTGATATATTAGCTAGGGATTTGAATTTCGTTACTCTGTGTTTTGTGGCCCTGTTTAACAGGAAGAACCAAGAAATCCGATCAAGGAATGGCTGGTGCGTGTATTAGTGATGAACGCAGAACGAACTAGAAAACTCAATGTGTCGGCAGTGGGAAATAATGATATTGTAGAGCAATTTTTGTTTTACAAAGCGCATCTGAGGTGGTACTTTGTGTACTTTGCTGTAAAGAAGAACAAAGTTTATGATTTATATTTATGTATTAAAACTGCTATTACATTTGCATATTTGGGCAGAAAAACTATTGTAATTAAAATCTTTTAAAGCAAACTTTTTCTTTGTTCTTTCTTGCAGGTTGTGCTTCCATGAGCAAATTAAAAAAGTTACCACGTATGTGCAAGAACTTATGGAACATTAGTAAGTCAGAAACTAATTAGAAAAGCAGGTATATATCCTGATCAGTTAGTTAGTTAGTTGCCGCTGTTGTTTGTTAATGATCATACTTACTGCTGAAGACAACATTCACAGTGTCGTTATGAAAGGTCAACATGAGGCATAGACTAGTTCCTATTGGGTATAATTTCATTTAATCTAATCTGTGCAATGGCTAGCTGTTTGTTTGATTGATAGATTCAACAAATTTATTCATACATTGGAATAAGCATCTTATTGGAATATAGATGAAGCAAAGGGTTCTTTTGATTAACCTTATGCTTTTCTTCAGCAACCTATTAATGAGGTACTTGATGATGGAGTGAGTAACCTGCATATCATATTATCTCAAGTTATATTGTTTTAATCTTTTTATATATTTTTGTTTTTATACCAACTGTTTATTGTTGGGACATGGTTCAAAATTTGAAGGATTTAGTTGATGATTAAGGCTGTGAGTAAACTGTATATATGATGATGTGAGTAAACTGTATGTATGATCAAAGCTGTACCGTTTAGAGATTGCTTTGGGTCATTTTAAGAAGTGGTCAGTTCCAAATTCACTTCCTTATCTGAAAACATACATAGATTCAGCACACTTGTAGACCTTTCATCTATGCAATACATAGGTTCAGCCCAGCCAAGACCCATGTTAGTTGATATTTTTAAAGTTTCTGATTCATTGATCAAGAATTACCTTCACTTGTAAGACGACATTGTGTAACTCCATATACGCGTGTGTGCCATTAATTTATACTTAGAAATATATAATCATTTTATAACAAGAAAACCACTCGTTTTGTTAATTTATATCAAACTGATTTTTTTAATCTAATTGAATATAGGTAAGTAATCTGTCTTTTACATATCCTACTCTTCGAGTGAGATTTTGCTGTGTTTTATTTGCAGCTATGTAGGTACTCGAGTCCCAAATGATACAATCTCTTTGTTCCAAGATGACTAGTTTAAGGCTTTTGAGTTCTCTATTTTGCAGAGAAAGAGATCAAGAGGGTCGAAAAGAACAATGGAGTTATAAGGCGGGGTTCAAGTAACATGGTTAAAATCATACTTCCCACTGAAATGGTACTGAATCTGTTCCTGTTGATTCTGTGGCTGATTGTATTTATTATTTGACTTGTCGTTGCTGTTAAAATTATACTTCCCAATGAAATAACCTGTTAGTGTTTTAACTTGCTGTTGTTGTTTATATAGTTTATATTTAGGCTGCTATTGTTGTTTGTATTATGAATTTTATTTGTGTATGACCTGCATTGTGCTACTGCAGTATACAGAAACAGAATTAGCCCACATCTATTTTTTCTGACTTGTGAAGCGTCATCAGTTGGGGGGTTTTATGTTGTCAATAGGCGTGGTCAGGTGTTACTAGCCACCGTAAATGAATCAATAATTGTGCCTTTTGTTAGTGGACAAGTATGTTTCTAAAAGTTATTTCATCAATTGTTGACATGTTCTTTTTTTTTTATTTTATAACCCTAATGTGATCTGTTGTGTAATTAAACAACATGGTCTTCTGTTGTAAGGAATATTGCGCTTAGAAGGTTTCCGGCTGAAAGCTAATTTTGTTAAGTTCCGGCTGAAGTTGAAGTTGAGGCGGAATTCTCAACTTCGAGCGGAACTGGCAGTTCAAGCGGAAAGAAGCAGTTTTGTCACTTAGCGAATATTCCGGGTGAACTCGATTATCCACCAGATAATGAGTTCAACCGGACTTTTCCTGAGATGTCTTTTCAGCAAGTCCAATCCTGCAAAAGCTTCTCGGTTGCTTCTAAATCTGTTCAAGCCGCTCTCCTAAAGTAGTATGTTGCTGTTTAGACGCAAGATATTCCAATTGTCGATGTTTATGCTTTTGGTAGTTTGGATTTGACTTTATATTTTATGGTCTAGATTAGATCGCATGAGATCAATGGCTGTCATTGATCTCATTAGCACTATATATAGCTTAGTTAGCTCATAGTTTACACAACGGTTCTCGAACAACTTGTAATAGTGTAGCTTTGAGTTAATGCAAATAGTGCCGACCATTTCTTACTTAGTTGTTACTATCTTTATGCAATCAAGCACTCACATCAATACAAGAGAACTAATATAAGCTTAAGTAGAGTGAAATATAACTTTAGTTCCGGAGGGTTATATTTGCAAGTAGAAGGGTTTCTTGTTAAGTTAATCTGTTTAACACCGATCCTACAAGTGGTATCAGAGCGTTGACTCTCACTTTGAAGACTTTCAGTGCTTCAAAGTTGATACTCTATTTGCTTATTCTACAAGATTTGTTGTTTTATCTTTCTAAAGTTTTTCAAAAATGACTGATTTCAGTTTAATTTCTTCAAACGGTAGTGCCAACAAACCGCCAATGTTCACTCCTGATGACTTTGGTACTTGGAAACTCAGGATGGAAGGTTTTGTTAGGATTTTAGATCGTCGTATTTGGAAATCTTTTACTGAAGGACCTTACTCACCCATGGTTTCATCTGCTGATGATGCAGAAGTCAAAATACCTAAACCTTTAGAAAAATACGTTGATTCTGACTATGCTGCTCTCGAATTTGACTATAAGGCATATTGGACTGTACAGGCTGCACTTCCTAATTCCATTTTAAGTGGGTTTAAAGGATACAAAGCTGCATTTGACCTGTGGAATGCCTTAAGTGAAATGTATGAAGGAACCAGTGAAGTAAAAGAAAACAAGAAAGATGTCTTAAAACAGAAATATGAGAACTTTACTTTCAAATCTGGTGAATCAATGACAAACCAGTACTTAAGATTTGTTTCCTTACTTGATGAACTGCAAAAGATAGATGTAAAACTAGATCAGGTTGATGTAAACATAAAATTCCTTCGTTCCTTGCCTTCTGTGTGGACAGTTTACACTGTGAGCATCAGGGAATGTAAGAATTTGAAAAAGATGAGACTTAGTGAACTTCATGGCATACTCAGTGCTTATGAAATGGAACTAAACCTTAAACAAACCTCATCTTCTGAGTCAACTCAATTGTTTTCAACTGCACTAGTAACTACCGATTTTCACAATCAAAGAACTTCAAACTCATTATCAAACTTGTCACTTACCATCATTTTCCCTGAGACACCAAGGTGTCAAGAGAGTTTCTCAAACACGTTTGCGCATCAAGGAAGGTCGTGCCAAGAAGCTTCATGACGCGCAAAATGCGCGTCATCCCGTTTATGACACGCATTTTTGCGTATCATGGATTTAAAAATAATTTTAGTAGAATCACTAATTTCTACATTGAATGACAATAAACCTGACAATACAACGTAAAAATACACTTATAGCAAAAAAATTCATTTTATATATATAGTAAACATTACAAGGTTAACATGAGTTTACAATTAATTAGTATGCAAATAGTCAAATTATATATTCAACTTATGAAGCACAAACTGATATATCATCTTCATACACAAGTGCCTCGTCATCACGACACTAGCCCTGAAACTCTACTCCAGTATCCACCTTGAAGCTGAAGGGTCCAACAACCTACACCTAGTCAAAATCATCATTCAAAAATAAATCTGAGTGTTTGTGGAACAAGTATGAAACTATGGTTAATGCATTGTTTGAAACCTATTGTCTGGTTTATGTAATACATATGTACAAAGTGTATATTAACCCATAGATCATGATCAAAAGAAAACAAACTCACCTGAAAAGTGTATATCTTTGTTGGTGAAATAATCCTAAAAGAGAATCTGAGGTCTGACTGCTCAAGAACTGCACCAAGAATCCCTCTTGCTTTGCTTTGTTCACTGATCTGCAGCCATGATGATCTGAAGCCACAACAGCAAATTTTTTGAATCATCTAAAAGACCAAATGTAGATGTTCTCCAAAACTTAAGTGCTTTAGATTTTTATGTCTATACATCTAAAGAAACAATCACAATCAACAAAGTCCTAGGTTAGTGTTTTTTGACAAGTTGCAGGGCTATAAGGATCCCAAATCTTCTTATAAAACATGTGAACATTTGCTTTGAATGGTACTAAAACTGTTTCAGCGAAGAAGGTTGGTGGTGCTTCTGTCCCGAGAAACAAACTCTCATGTCCGGTCCTGCTACATAATCATCCAATAGGTAGCGTCTAAACTATATTATCTGCCTAAGCTCTAGCTAATTATATACCGTTTCATGACCAATTAATAAGGAAATGCATCAATTTCAAACCTATAACATGATGAGAAATATAAATATGATCATCATCTCTTTATGTGAGCATCTCTAATAAAACTGGAATATAAAATCAATAAAATGTGAAACTGTATCAAAATTTCACATTTAAATCAGTTCAGTAAACATCTTAATTGTATATACGTCTTATAAACAATTCATGTAAAAATTAAGTGTGGTTTGATGCAGACATGTTCAAAGTGCAGACCCAAGCCAAGTCAACATGTTGTAGATACCTTATATGAGGACAGTGAATTGTTGATGTGGCGATTCCACCTGCTAGCTTACAAATCAGAGATTGACTTTGACTATGTACAACAATTCAATAATACTCAACATATTATTGGTGAGAAAAAGGATCAGGTTCAAGTACCAGGCTTTTTAAGCTGCATAGCTCACAGTACTCGTAAAGAATTTCTGCGAGTGGTTGGTGCCTGAAATGCAAAACCTTCACCCTTCTGAGGGTTATTACCTAAAGCACACCAAATAAAAAATTAACTCAACTTAGACAAAAAATTAACAGTCCAAGAGCATGCCTATATACCCATATAAAAAGTATATTTGAACATGATTGAAAAAACAGATGTTAAAATAATGTAGTAGTTTATATGTTGAGATACATAGGATTGAATAATCAAATGACTCACCTTTCTCAGTATAATATGGATGAATTCCATAGGAACCGTCTATCTCCATGCCATTACTAGGCGGTGCCTTGACCGACTTCAGAAGATCAGACCAACCATTATATTCTGTCATTAAAACATTATCAAAATACCAAAGCCTATTTTCAAAACTTGTAGATGTGATAAACTCATTTTACATACTTCTCTAATGCTATATTTTGAGCTCATTCAGCTCACTCACAAGGGGGTACGCATATATCTGTAAACCGATTACGAAGTGCAGGAGATAATTCCTTTTTACCATAATCACCACCAGGATTCATGGTAGCAAGTAAGAAAAACTTGTCATGTGCTGTTATTTTCTCCAGATCAGACCTCTTTTTTTCTGTCAAAGTCTATTGAAAAAGATTAACTAATTTATGTCATCGTATATATTAAAGCTTGAAAAATAAAATAGAAAGAAACCAACCAATTTTCTCTCAGGCTCCAAGACACTATTCAATCTTTCAAGAACACTATCATCAACCAATGATATTTCATCCACAAGAAATAGGTCACCATTTTTCATTGCTATTTCATCCACAAGAAATGGGTCACCATCTTGCCAGTTAAATAGTGTGCGCCATTTTTTGTAAAGGAGGTGGGATTACCTCCATCTCTTTCGATGATGTAGGTCAAATGGTGTCTGACCTAGGTTATGAATTGAACGATTTCGAACCTTACCTGAGGATCCTAGGGTTGTCTTTGGATTATGAACTGGTTCCATTCACCGATGATCCGAGGGATGTTAAGGCCTTGGCCCTGCATGTCAAGGACGAGGAGGTCATCTCCATCTATCTCGATGGAGATTTGGAGGTGTCTTCCTCCTCCTCCTCCTCCTTTGAAGGTAGCATGTTTTAAGTAGTAGTTTTTTTTTGTATCATATCATATTTGTAACTAATTAATGGATATATATGGAATCATATCTTTTGGATTATATATGTAATTGTTATGTGTTATGCATCCGATGTGTGTTTTGACTCTTCTTCCTGAAGAATTCTAGTTCATCCGATTGTCTTCTTCTGCTTCTCTAATTTACCAAAGAACTCAAGTTTGTCCTGTTTATAAAATCATCTCAGTCCACCATGCAAGTCAAGCACTTGCCTCAAAATGTCAACATATATGCTAACATTACACATGATTACTTAATGTAAGAGTACAATTTTTGAATAAAACGGAGTCCTACTATCGTAAAATTAGAAAATGCGTGGCTAAAGGTAATAAATTAACACGGTAGCGTGGCCCGACATTTCGACTACTTTCCGCCCAAATCCCGTACCCCCTATCCAGATTAACTCTTCATCCTGAATAACTCAAGTTCATCTGGTTCTATTCTTCGTCTTCTCTACCGATCGAAGAACTCAAATCTATATAGTTTAATTTATTATATATCATCTCAGTCTAACACGGTAGTCAAACACTTATCTCAAAATGTCAGCATACTAACATAACACAAGATTACCTCTGGAATTGATCGTTCGATTATTACTTGCCCGAAAACCCACCAGAAGAGGCATTTGAAGACTTTTACGAACTGGATGATGAAGTTCATCTTGAAGAAGAAGAACCGGTGGATGAAAATCCGGTGGATGAACCCTCCGGAAGAGCCACGTGGATACAAGAATGTTGATGAACCTCCATTCTTCTTTATATAAAGTGAAGACATGATGTGTTCCACTCTTCCCTTTAGACGTATTTTGTTTATAACATATCAAATAACTTTATGTGATATATTAATAAGAACTAATTCATTTTCAACAACATGTTTGTAGGATCGTGTTAGAAGAATGAAAGAATGTTGATGTCAAGCATCTGCTACATTATTTTACGCTACATTATGTGAATTTTCAAACTTTAAGAAGCTGCAGCTTTCTTATTTGTTTACTGTTTCATCTGATACATTCTGTGTATTTCAAACTTTATTTTATGCATGCTTTCTTATTTATGTACTTTGTGAAAAAACATCTAACTACATTCTGTTAATTATACAAAATTCAAGGATGGATCCATCAACCTTGATCACATGGAAAAACTTGAGTTGGAACTTAAAAAAGAGAGACTTCTGCGTGATGAAAAACATGAAGAACTTAAGGCCCTCTTCTTGAAGATTGAAGAATCGGAGAAAAGACTTGATCTACTTATAGCTCATCTGTTTGCACTTGGAACAACGTTACCACAACAACTTAATGCTCTGGCATCTATAGAGGTAAATTCTTTACATCACAACATAATCATGCTATTCACAAGTACCTAATAACATTTACTTTTTACCAATTCAAAAACATTGCTCTAGGTAACTTCTAAAGAGAATTTTGTTGGATCTAACCACAACACTAATCATGCTGACATACACACAACGCTTATTATTTGTCAAACTCAATATCAGTTTGATTGCTGATTTCAATAAAGTAATTAATTGAAATGTAGGGCATTAAATCAGTGGCCGATCAACATCATCTGAAGCGGTTGAAAAGAAAAAGGTAAATATTTTCCAGTTAAGTTTCATTCCGTTTTATAGTTACACATTAATCTGTTTGGGAATGTCATGTAGTCCCATTTCTAATGTTATTTGGTACCTCAAACACTTGGGCTAGGTAGGATTGTCAAAACAAATGGTGAAATGTGTACCAAATAAAGTTCAACTGACTTTGAAGTTGATCCGGAACTTAATGTGATGTTCATTCGGATGTTTAAAGTTCATCTGGATATATAATGTTCATCTGTAAATCAATTGAATTGTAGGACCTGATCACCCATACTACTTGCAATACAATGGCACTACTCACTCCATATCTATCATGGTGATAAGTATTTAAAAATTGCTATATATATTATGATCAATTTTAATAACCTAATTATCAATTATATATTTTTATGTAGAAATACAAGAAAAAATGGTCCTAATTAAGCTCAAATCTGAACAGTTGAAGATGAAGATGACTTGGTAGTGTTGTTGGCCCGCGGATTGAGAACTAAATTGAGAATAATGCATGTATGTAATGAATTTTTCTTTAATTTTTTATTTGTATTTCATTTGTATTTGATTTGTAATGAACAAAAAGTTTGTAATTGATTTTTGATTTCTATTAGGTTTTAAATTGCCCACGCATATTGGGAGAACATATCTGATTTTAACAACCCTTTCACCACTCTTTTTCTTCTAAATATATGTGACCATATAATACTAAATGTCACACTTTTATATTTTAGCGTGGCCCTTGCCACCCTTTGGTCACGCGTATTGGGATAAAATATATGCTTTTAACAACCCCTTTGGCCACCTTTTTTTTTAAAATATATGTGAATAAAACACAAATATATGTGACCATATAATACAAAAGGCCACACTTTTGTTATTTTAACGTGTCCATTGCCACCATTTCGCCACACGAATCGGGACAAAATGTATGATTTTAGCAACCCATTTGGCACAGTTTTTTCTAATATAGGTGGCTAAAACACAAATATATGTGATTATATAATAAATACCAAAGGCCACCCTTTTGATATTTTAACGTGTCCATTGCCACCATTTGGCCACGCGAACTGTGAAAAAAGTATGATTTCAGCAACCCATTTGGCCACGTTTTTTTTCTATCATATGTGGCTAAAACACAAATATATGTGAGCAAATACCACCAAATGCCACACTTTTGATATGTTCACGTGGCTGTTGTCACCCTTTGGACCACGCGTATTGAGAAGACATATCTGATTTCACCAACTCTTTGGCCATATATTTATAATATATTTGTGGCTAAAACACAAATATATGTGACTATATAATACCAAAGGCCACGTTAAACAAACACATGTGACCGTTGGGACCCTTTGGCCACGCTTTCTGGAAGATTTGTTTGATTACAATAATAAATATTGGTACCCTTTAGCCACATATCTAGGTGGCTTCAGCCACTGATATTCTAACGTGGCCGTATGATACATACGATGACGGGACCTTTGGTGTCGATTGAAATGGAACAAAAGTGACCAAAGACCTTTGGTCACGGTTTTTTTTCCGTGGCCAAAGGCCAATATTGACGTAGTGTACATACATGAATCATGTCTTTTTTTGTTTATAGTGTTCTTTAAATAGTTCACCAACGTTCGGAGGCTCAATTTGTGTGTGATCCAATAATTCTATGAATTATTGTTATGTATGTGTTTGTGTATCCTAATTAAATGTAATGCATGCATGAATGTTGGCGAGAATGTAAGGTTGTGTTAACTAGATATAACCTGAAAATGTCGGGTTGTCACACGGGTGTCCTTGCCCGAACTTGGACGGTCCGCACGTGGTTAGTTTGTCCAACTTTTCCAACTTTTAATAATTTTAAACTTCGGGATCTAATTTCGAAGAGCGTTTAGGCTAATATAATATGTCATAGTTATTATATTGTTTCCACGACTTTCACGTGGACTTATTTGGCGAGATTACTAAAGTTTATTAATGCCAAGTTACTAAGAGCGTCCTCCTTCTCATTTTCATTACACGAGATATGTATGCCCTAATAAAAGACAATGTTCTTAATTAGTTCCTTTGATTTCCCCTGGTATTGAACCATTGAGTTATCCTTTACTTTGTATTTCTAATTAATCTAGTTTGATGCTAATAAAAAGATTACATATGTGTAAACATGAATGACATCCATTTTTAGAGCAAGGCACAAACTAGTAATGAGTACGTTGTATTTGGCTTTGAGCTTTTAAAAATAACCTTAGCGTGTGCAGGAGTTCTATCTCCGTCTTCATTGAACGTGTCGTCAATGTGCAAGTGCCATAGCCTTTTTACTGATCGGCCTAGGAAATCCTTTTATGTGCTATAGTTGTTCAACTTTTTTTTTATCTTAACCAAGCCTGTCCGGGTTTTCTGAGCTGCATTCGTGCCCGCAGGTCGCATGGGCATCACATTGTTTTTGAGGAATTTTAACCAAATTTGCACCCCCCCCCCCCCCTTGCGTGCGGGTAGATACCAGAGTAAAACATAACATAAGAACTTAATATGACATGAAGGTTTGCATATATAAACTAATCATGTTTTTGTTCCCACAACAATGTGGGACAAGGTAAATGAAAAAAAAAATTGGGATTTGTTTGTCAATTTTAGAATCTTATTCAGCCGTCCAACCAAACAGTTCTTTACTGGTTCAACACTTACTGGTTCAGGGTCTCTTATTCAATCAGACATCTTACTGGTTCAGCACTAATAAAGCAGACGCTGTCAAACAACCCCTTACAAGGGTGTGAGGACACGACTAATGTAACGTAGTAAATTGAATCCACTTCTCGTTCCTTTCTACCAGGAGAACCTTACTCATTGCTTGGGGTTCCACTGATAAATGCATCTTCAACTTTCCATATAGGAGGGGCGTTATGAGCATGTATGGGTGGATTTTCTACAAAGAAAAGATACACTCTTTATCTTCTTGTCTAGACTAGTTAGTGAAAACAAAATAACTTCTAGCTCATTGGTATCAAGGTGGTATTATGGTGATCTTCCTCTTAAGTGTGAATCTTCAAGTCACATCGTGAACAAAATGATATAGATTTATGAGTACAAGGTGTTTATATGAGTTTGTCGTTCTAAAAAAGATAGTATTACGAGCATAATTATAGCTTTTGATACCAAAATTATATACGTGCGTATATGCTCTCGTATTGTCATACTATATAGTAAGTTAAATTATCTTGAAGGTCATAACCATAAGGATACATTATTCCTATCGTAGTATTGTCCTATGATTATTTTCGTGTTTTGATTAAGGGTGAATTTCATATATACGTCTATAAACTTTAAAATATTATATATACCAATTTAAAATTTTAAATATCATATAAGTCCTTCCACACTAGTTAAAATATCAAATTTATCCATTTCATTAAAAATAAATTTAAAAATAACCATCTTACCTTAATTTTTCTAATACCTTAGAATTTCATATTTACCCTATTTTTAGTTATCCCTTGGAGCCATAAAATCAGTAACTAAAGCTTAAAATAATCTTGAAGTTCATAACCGTAAGATACATTATTCCTACCCTATAGTTGTCCTATGATTATTTTGGTGTTTAATTCTAAAACTTTTCCTTTTTCTATCCCTTGTCTCTTATCTCTCTTAACGACTAAGGTCTTAAGAATAACACCACTTAGGTCATTCTATGTCAATACACATATAAGTTTAAGCATCCATAATTTTCTTAACAAACTTCTTGTTGATTTGAACTCTCTTCAAGAACATAAAATTAAAGAGCATTTTAGGTTTTGGATATTTTCATTTTTAGATTTTATTTTATTTTTTAACGATTAAATTTTTGTTCGAGATCCTGTCTAGAGATGGTCAGGTATTATCGTGTATTTTCGTTTATCAGGATTAGAACTCATACCAACACTAACACCAACACCATTAAAGGAGTCCCCAAATAATAGGTAAAACATCCCCAGTGTGAACGCCCGCCCTCGAACAGGTACCATCGCGACGAACCTACAACCATTCATTTTCAGATATTTAATTCCACAACTTCTAAATGAATTTATTCATACCATGTTTAGTCCATCGAACAAGGAGATTACTGGATCTCATGAGTAGGACAATATGCTTTTCAAGATTGGAGAAATTTATAATCTTAGAAATAGTAAAGATTTGCACCAATAAAAAGGATATTAATTGTAGATTGTGCTTATGTTCTCCAATAAGAAACATGTACTCAAATAAAATAGCATAAAGAATACAGATTAAATAACTAGATTTGCATAGTGATTGCTTGGGAACAAGGAAGCCAGGCCAATCACATTAAATACTTAGATCTTTGGACTAAGGAAAGACAGTTTTTTCTAGGATTCCTAAATATGTCTAGTTGTATAGGATTCCTCCATGTGTATGATGGAGAGAGGGGCCACCATCCACTATGTAGGCTGGCTGTGGGCTGGTTCAAGGTAGATATATATAAAAATAATCAAAACATATATATATATATAAATATATTGTTGAGAGAGGAGTTGGAATCCACTTAAAAGAGGGGTTGATGTGAACAAAACACATGGGAGTTCGGGAAAATGGGACACTAAACATTAACATGGTTTTGATAGTTACTGAATTTCGGACGTGGAAAGGTGGGAGTCCACTAAATCCATGCATCCACTCCCACACTCATCATTGGGGCTTAACCTACATACAACAACCTTTCATAATCCTTCAATTATTGGTTTTTCTTTTAACAAAGAATGGTGTTAATTTAATATAATGAGGATCAATATCTGATACCGATAGATTAAGCTAGAGGTGTGTATCGACACTAAGGCTATTTGTAGTAGGGCATGAAAACCTACTTTCATGCCATTTTCACGCCCCCTCCACTACGGTAGGACGCCAAAACCAAAAAAAGCCCTTCTGACGTGAGATTTTTCACGCTGAAAGCAGGAAAGCTTGTGAGAGAAATGTGGCCGAGCTTGATGGAGCTTGATGGAGCTTGAAAGGAGGATTAACCACTACACCATTTTTGTTTTCAAGTCTTTGCCACGTAGGATGTCACATGTCACAAAATATCCAAGAGACGGAGTTTGAAAACCTTAAACCATTACACATAGCCTAAATTATTGCTATCTTTAAGAGATATTAAAACAATAAATTATCTATGTCTGAACGAGCAAGTTGGTATAATTGTAAAGTGATATTAAGAAGATAAGGCAAAGATTTAAAGTTGGAGATATTTTCAAATTATCCTGTTTGTTTTTAAGTGAATTATTATTCAAGTAGAATAGTGATGTTTTCAAGTTATAATCGGTTAATTAGGTCTTAGAGTTTGAGTCAAATAATATGTTGGGAATTTCCGAGACCGACGAGTTCGAGATTTGGTGTGATGAAACTCAACGTACCACTTACCGTTTGACCGTTTGCACAACATGCGGTGAAGTTTATGACTCGAAGACTCTCACTAACCGAAGACTTGGCATTAGTGATTTTATTATTTATTGTTGTATTATTTATGTCACTAGTCACTAGTATTTACTAGTTTGCCATTGTCTAGTTAGAATATATAGTTTGGTCTTTCATTTGTGAAAGATATGAGTGTATGTTTGAGAGAGAGCTTAGAGCATGATACTTTGAAGTTGTGTGTGGTTCATGAACACTTGTTCATGAACCTAGCATGAGTGGTGTAGGTAAACTTGTAATCGTTCAACTTCATCAATGATTATTTCTACATTATCTCGTTTATCACTACTTCTATATTATCCTCATCATCATCATCACATCTCACAACACCATTGTTGAAGATCCGGTTCATTATGTTCTTCTTGGTGTTTATTTGTTCTACAAAGACGAAGCTCACAAAGTCTCCGATCCGCTTCCGCTGTGCCATCGGGGTTTGGCTTGGCTCACCGACCCCGGTTTCTACAATTGGCATCAGAGCCATGGTCGAAGAAAACGCAACAATTTGGTTGGTTTCTTCAACTTTGTGTTATCCTGCTTGTTTTTGTAACAAATAGAGATGTTTTATTTTTTTGAACTTTGGGTTTTGTGTTGAAATTGTCACACAAATATAATATGAGTTCTTGAGTTTCTTCAAACTCATCCCAATAGTTCATATGTTTTTCCAGATCTTCATCGGATGAAGATTATTAAGTTAGTCATTTATTTGATTGATTTAATTGGAAAACAAATTAAAACCCAAAAAGGTGAATAGTGAAAGAGAGTATAGACCATACTTACCTCACTGACTTTTGTAAAAGTAGCAACTCTACTTCACCTTTTTGTCAACCACCCTAATTTGTTTCTCTCTCCTCTTACACACATCACCTAAACACTCAACCTCTCCTTACTCAATTTAGCAGATTTTTATTAATTATTGTTAGTGTTTAAGTTAATTTATTTTAACAAGTGATGAAGAATTAAAAATCCTACGAGACTGCAGCTCGTTAAAACGGTTTTTACATGTTCTTATTTGGGAGAAAAAGGTGAGTAATCTGTTGACATCTGGGTTTTATCAACGAGTCGAGATTCGGATATCTGTCAAGTTAATAACGAGGGTAATGGTCATGCTGGTTCGTCGTTCATGTTCTGAGCTTTGCACACTAAAAATCTCGATGGTTATGGGTTGAAGAATAGTGATAGTGACAGGTCACTAGGGTTATACGAGAAGACAAATGGTACAGGCCTGCTTTCTTATGCTGCACGTTGACCCTCATAGTTGTCGTAACCTGGAGTGGAAAACAGAAAGGGTAAAGCCTACCTTTCTGAAATTTTCCATGCTCATGTCTCCATCAACCTACAGTATATCCAGGTCTCTCATCTTCGTGAACCAAGCCAACATGGAAGAAACCATTGTTCCGAGGCAAAATCTCCACGACTCAACCATCGTTCCGACAGAATTTCAGCATCCGAGAGAGCCTCGTTTCTGAATGAACTCTCCACTTCGAGAGAACTCGTAAGTCCGAGGGAACCGAAATGTTCCGGAGGAACCTAAAAGTTCCGGAGTAACCATTCCAGTCCGAGAAAATCGATTCCGGAGTAACCTGTGAAGCTCCGAGGGAAACCAGAAAAGTTCCGGAGTAAACTGTTGTTCCGGAGGAATTCGAAAACTTCCGGAGTAACTCCTTTGTTCCGAGATAACCTTCAATCTCTCGAAAGTTCCGGAGAAACTCAAAGTTCCGGAGGAAATTGATAGTTCCGGATGAATTCGTCAACAGTTCCGGAGTAACCTGGTGAAATCTTCCGAGGGAACTTGAACCGGAAAAGTTCCGGAGGAACTGAAAAGTTCCGGAGGAACTCCGAACCTTCCGGACGAACTCCTCATGTCGCAGATTAGTTCTGGAGTATCTCAAACCTCCGTAGGAACTACTCAGGTCGCCGGAAGACATCGTACAGGTCGCCGGAAATTGCCCAAGATGTCGATGGCTGCTGCGACTGCTGCTACTTGTGTCTGCGTGTTTTGTGTAGGGCACAAAAGGAGAAGAAACTCTCCTTTGGGCAGTTTAAATGAAACTGTTTGGGCCTGCTGTCTTCATTTATAACGAATTGGGCCTGTTTATTCTTTATTTCTGCTTGGGCCTGCTTCGCAATTTGGGCCTGGTATTCTCTCTGTTTGGGCTGTTTAAATGGGTTGAAGAATTTAACAGCTTGGGCCTGATCTGATTTGAAGACAATTGGGCAGAAAATTAACAGTAAAGCTACTGTTAAATTGAAGAAAATTACTACAAGTCTAACGGGGTGTAAGCCGTTAAATCCACTGCAACAAATTGGTGTACAACCAAGGTACACTTGTAGAATCAAACTTAATTTTCTTTTTGATACTTGCTTCGTTATAAGCAGACGTGTTTAGAAGCCGGTTCAAAATTGAAGAAAATGTGCAAGTTTGGGAGTTTTTCTACATTGAAGATATTTGTTTGCGAAAGTTGGATTAAGTTCTAATTTTTGAAGAGTCCTTGAGCCATCGTTGATATGGTAAAAACAAAGGCAAAGTTGGAACCAATGACTTGTTGAGGTAATTTATTTGAAGTGGTACTATCTTTGAAGTGAAGCATCGGTTTGGTATTCACAAGACGGTTGAATTATGGAATTGAATATCAAATTTATCCTTGATCCTTTATCTTGTTTACCTTTAACCACACTTAGGATGATGGTGCCATCCTTAAACGTAGTGTGTTTTGTTAAATTTTGGTAAACACCCAATGGGCTTTGCGGAAAAGGCTAGAAGAAGAACAACTCTTCTTCATAGGGGGAGCTTCACAAAGGAGAATGGCTAAATGAAAGATTTGAAACCGTATGAAGATCTTCTTGAAGTCAAGTTGCAAGAATACAAGAGAACCGATTGTCACAAGAGTTGAGTTGTTTATCCGTTTGTTCATCAACCAAATAGGGGGAGATTGTTGGGAATTCCCGAGACCGACGAGTTCGAGATTTGGTGTGATGAAACTCAACGTACCACTTACCGTTTGACCGTTTGCACAACATGCGGTGAAGTTTATGACTCGAAGACTCTCACTAACCGAAGACTTGGCATTAGTGAGTTTATTATTTATTGTTGTATTATTTTTGTCACTAGTCACTAGTATTTACTAGTTTGCCATTGTCTAGTTAGAATATATAGTTTGGTCTTTCATTTGTGAAAGATATGAGTGTATGTTTTGAGAGAGAGCTTAGAGCATGATACTTTGAAGTTGTGTGTGGTTCATGAACACTTGTTCATGAACCTAGCATGAGTGGTGTAGGTAAACTTGTAATCGTTCAACTTCATCAATGATTATTTCTACATTATCTCGTTTATCACTACTTCTATATTATCCTCATCATCATCATCACATCTCACAACACCATTGTTGAAGATCCGGTTCATTATGTTATTCTTGGTGTTTATTTGTTCTACAAAGACGAAGCTCACAAAGTCTCCGATCCGCTTCCGCTATGCCATCGGGGTTTGGCTTGGCTCACCGACCCCGGTTTCTACAATTGGCATCAGAGCCATGGTCGAAGAAAACGCAACAATTTGGTTGGTTTCTTCAACTTTGTGTTATCCTGCTTGTTTTTGTAACAAATAGAGATGTTTTATTTTTTTGAACTTTGGGTTTTGTGTTGAAATTGTCACACAAATATAATATGAGTTCTTGAGTTTCTTCAAACTCATCCCAATAGTTCATATGTTTTTCCAGATCTTCACCGGATGAAGATTATTAAGTTAGTCATTTATTTGATTGATTTAATTGGAAAACAAATTAAAACCCAAAAAGGTGAATAGTGAAAGAAGTATAGCCCATACTTTACTTCTTGTTTACTAGTTACTGTTTCGATCAAACCATTTCAAACATTAACACAAACAAGTCTGATTCCGTCTTTCTTGTTTGATACCTTTTAGTAACTTGTTTGGTTAGTTGATCCTAACCACGATCCTACATAATAAATCATGCTATGCTTTGTATTGTGGCTCGGGTTGATTATTAGTAAAAGATTCGTAGCCAGTTGTTTCAAAACGATGTGTTCTTTCTTGCTTGATCGACTACCAGTCGGCATATGATGGATTGATTTGCTCTAGAGATGCATGTGTTGGTTATGGTCGAGGGTGTGGGTCGATTTTTTTTTTATTTCAATTAATAAACTTTGAGTGTTAAACTAGAGAAAAAAATATCATATTATTTTTAAAAGTATTTGGGACACATAATATAAGATTAATAGAAAAACTCTAAAAATTTTGTTTTAGAAGACATTATATTATGGGGTAAAGTTGAAATGAGAACCACTATTTTTTATGAAAACTATAAAAAAACGTTATGAAATGAACTTTGGTTGTACTTATTCTTGCCGTGTTGAAACTAACTCGTCAAACCCTAAATAAGAAGTTTTATAGATAAACCCTAAAAAGATAAACTCTAATGCTAAACTTTAAACCTAAGCATATATATATACATATATATAAATATATATATATATATATAAGGTGAGGTTCATTGTAGACACTTTCGCATGTGAAATGGCTCCTTTTCACATGTGAAATTTTCTGAATAATGAGAAAAAAGAAAAAAAGAAAAAAACAAATTAATCACTACCATTAGATCAAGAGATCTAATGGTGAAAAAAGGTGTCTACATGTCTACACTTATGAAGGTGTCTACAATGAACTTTTCACTATATATATATATATATATATATATATAGGGAAGGGTTCCGTGTAGACCTCTTAAATTTTGTAGACCTCGTAGACCCCTATAAAACTCAATAAAAATAAAACTCAGTGTTGTAAATTTGTTTTTTTATTACGCTAAGCTTTTAAGAACCAAAAAAATAAATAAAAAATTAAAAAAAAAACAAAAAACATTAAAAATCGAACATTTTAAGACAATGAGTTTTAAAATAATGAGTTTTAAACGCAACACTGAGTTTTATTGAGTTTATTGAGTTTTAAACTCATTGATTTTTAAAACTCATTGTCTTAAAATGTTCAATTTTTAATGTTTTTCGTTTTTCTTTTTTTTAATTGTCTTTTTTTGTTCTTAAAAGCTTATCGCAAATAAAAAAACTAAATTAACAAAACTGAGTTTTATTTTTAGTGAGTTTAATGAGTTTTATTGAGTTTTATAAGGGGTCTACGGGGTCTACAAAAAATAAGAGGTCTACACGGATCTTTTACATATATATATATATATATATATATATATATATATATATATATATATATATATATATATAGGTAGAGGATTAAATGCGGTTTATGATTTTGCCTGAGTTCCGTGCGGCCCAACGAACTAATGGCACGTATCACGTTTTAATTTTTTTGGCAGAGGGGTAGTGTAGTAATTTAACACTTTCAGTTTGTTTTGATAACTGCCTACAATACCGCGATTTATTTGATATTTCGAATCAGAGATTATCAATCAAATTTCCATTACTTCGATCGACGAGGGTTTTTTTGTGTGTTCATAATCGTATCACAATTATCAATTTTTGACGAATTAGTAGAAATTCGTGTCGTTCTTCAATGACGTCTTCTTCTCCTGATTCAATGAGCATAAGTTTGATCACTGACGAACAATTTGAAGGTAGTTTTTGATGTTTATCAGTTTTTTGAGTAATTATCGATAACGATTTCAGCCATAGGATTTCATTACTTTTAGTGAAATCTATTTTTAATATCGATTTCTCATTCTGTGATCCGCATCTGTTTGTTTAGTTCTGAATCAATATCTTCATTGATCAGTTATTGTTTTTCATTTTTAGTTTCAAGTTATGTTTGATTTTGTAAGTGGATTTTCAGATAAAGTGTATACGTATCTAGGTAGGTTCTAATCACATGAATTAGTCACAGCTACACTGGTATTGAAAATTCACACCATGCTGGTAGATTTGTATGCTGGTGGATTTTAGTTTCATGCTGCTGTTTATGTATTTGTAGTTGAAGTTGACGGATTCTGCGCCAATGATGGGGAACCTATTAATTGTCAATGTTATCTGGTATCGAGCGTATATCACCATCAACTAGGAAGAAATATTACTCCCCCAGCGTAGGCCAGTCTGCTAAACCTCAAGTTGGCATGTTGTTTGACACTGTTAATCATGCTCTTCAGTTTTATAAAGACTATGCAAAACTTGGAGGTTTTGAAGTCCAAAAGAGTAGTCAGAGAAATGCTGGTCCCATTGTTACATCGAAGCATTTTGTTTGTTCCAAACAAGGACATAGAACCTTCCATCACATTGACACCTTAACTGATCCTGTTAATGCTGAAAGGAATTGTAATGATAGGCGTCGTAGACCATCAAAAAGAACTTGTTGTCATGCGCTCTTACATATTAAAATTGAAAAAAAAAATGGAAGATATAAAGTTCATTCCTTTGTTGAGGAGCATAATCATAAGTTTGTAGACCCTAGCGATATGCATTTGTTGAATTCTTCAAGGAAGTTATCATGGACCCAACAACAAATAATACATGATTTGTCTAAACTCAATATTGGTCCTGTCAGAGCTTTTAACATATTGCATGAAATGTGTGGTGGTTTCGAGGATGTAAGTGTTACTGCTGTTGATTGCAAAAACTTTATAAGGGATTTGAATACCTTTATTGGGGAGTTTGATGCTGATATGGTTGTGAGACGTTTAATGAGAAAGAAGGAGTTATGTGCTGAGTTTTCACTTGATAAACTGTCGATGATAAGGGGAATCTTAATGGGTTGTTTTGGTCATACAAGGAGATGAGAAGGAATAATGTTGTTTTTGGTGATGTTTGTTGCGTTTGATGCGACTTTCCGATCTAACAAGTAGGTTTTTTATTATCTATTCTTTCATATTAACATATTTTGTTACCTTTTTGTTACCTATTTGTTTATTTAATATGTAGGTACAAGATGGTTTGACAACCACAACAAGAATATAACACTAGCTGCCGCGCTCCTGAGCTCCGAAACAACTGAAAGCTACATGTGGCTACTTAAGAATTTCCAGAAGGCTTTAGGATCGGATCCCAAAGTTGTTGTTACTGATCAGGATCTTGCTATGGCTATTGCCATAAAAGATGTTTTTCCCAATAGCAGGCACAGGTTGTGCATGTGGCACATTATGAAAAAGCTGGCTTCTAAGGTAGTTTATTTCCATGCTGGTAGTTTCATGTTGGTCTTGGTATGCTGGTATTTTCCGTATTATGTTGTCATAACTAGCATTCATTTTTAGTGTTCTGATTATTTCTTTTTTTTTACGACTATAGGTTGGTCCTAGACTTTTCGAAGTAAAAAAAATCAAGAAGAGGTTGTGTGGGATTGTATGGACAACGACTATTTTGATTCTGCATGGAACAAGATCCTTACTGTTTATAAACTGCCAGGTAATAAGTGGTTTCGAGATATGTATAATAGACGCAGGGATTGGATTCCAGCATACTACCGATAAGCACATGTCAAGATTAATACGTACAACTTCTCGTTCTGAAAGTGAAAACCATTTTTTTGGTCAATTTTCTAACGATCAGAACACATTGGTTCAATTTCTTACTAACTTTGAAACTGCAATGGAGTGTCAACGGTTTCAACACCGAAAAAATGACCATGATACTCGGTATACAACACCAAAGTTTAAGACTGATTCCATACTTGAGCGACAAGCTGATAAGATTTACACAAGGGAGGTCTTTTATGATGTTCAAGAGCAAATAAGAGCTGGTCTTAAAGATTGATCATGCTTGAATTCTTCTGAAGTTGATGGTTCTGGAATGTTTAGAATTAAAGACCTTAAATCCAAGAAGAAATGGTTTTATGAGGCAAGTAAACTGTCATCATTATAGATCCTATGATGTTGGGTTTATGTTGGTCCATGTATAAGAAACATGCAAATAAGTTGTAGATGATCTTATTTTTTCGTGCTAGTGTAATAGGTTTTGTTCTCATGTTACAGGTTCTTTTTAGGGAGAGTGACGTTACTATATCATGCTCATGTAAGCATTATGACTTATACGGTTTGCTTTGTAGGCATATATTCTATGTTTTAAGTATATATGAGGTCCAGAGATTTCTAGATAAATACATCCTACATAGGTGGACTCGAGATGTTGTTCCCCATTCTTCACGTAACGATGTGATTGGACAAGCTGGTGGGGATCAGGATTCTGAAAATGTTAGAGGGTTGGTCAAATAAATCATGACGTCTACTGAATACATTGTCAATCGGTTAGTGGCAAATCTTAAAGAGTTATCAATTTTCCGTGACCATGTTAAGGAAGCTATGTTCAAAGCTGATGCTTGCGTTTTAAATGTTGATGTTACTAAACAAAAAAAAAGAGGTATGCTGCTATACTTGAACATGACAGAGGTAAAGAAGTTCTGATAGGAAAACTGGTTACTGTTAAGGCAAATTCTCACAAACGTATCAAGTCTGCAGAAGAGATATCATTAAAAAACAATGGTAAAAAAAGCGTAGATGCAAGAACTGTGGTCGTACGGGTCACAATAGTCGAACTTGCAAAAACAGAAACGCGGCCATGTTGGGGAAGACATAAGTCCTTCTAAAGATGAAGATGAAGATGATATAGAAGATGGTTATGAGGGTGAAGATGCAGAATACGAAGAATATGAGGAAGATGATGATTGATTATGCTTCTATGCTGGTACACTCCACATCATTAATATTTTCATATATCTTGTGCGGGGTGTTCATTATCATGAATTTTTTATTTTTGATTTTAAAAGTTCTAAAACATATTTGTGTTTTTTAGACGATTCAACTTTTCCTGGTAGAGATAAATAATGTTTTTGTGCAACCGTGTTGGTGCTGCTGATATCTATGCTGGTCCATGATGATCAAACTAAACGAAACATGCAAGACAGTAGTAAGCATAATTTTATAATTAATCAAAATTTGGCATCAACTGGCAATACATAAAACTTAAAAATTAAAAACATACATATTCAAACTATTTCAAGAACCCATTATGCTGGGAATGTTTTCTTGAAATCTGCAACTTCTTCTGAGAGGGTCATGGCCTTGTTCATCAGATCGTTGATTTCCCTATCAACCTGCTCCTGCCTCACGAAGTAATGAGCTTGTTCGTCTCCCAGAATATGTTGTCCGTAATGCTGCCTTGTTGTTCTTAAAAGAGATGTCGAAGAAGGAGACCGACTCTTCAATTGAAGCAGAAAAAGCTATGAAAGCTAGTGTTTCTTCTATCATCCTCAAGAATGAGTTTCTAGAATCTCTGGACTAGTATTTGATGTTTTTTTATGTTTTAATTTTAATATGCTCTAATCGTTATATGTTTGAAGTGTTTTTATTTTTATTATGTTTAATATTTATATTAATATTAAAGTTATGTTTCTATTTTCAAGCATTGTAATTATTACCTCTGTGCTGGCACAGTAGACATACAATTAATAATGGTCTAGGCTACTTTATAGCCATCAAGATTCAAATCGGAATCTATCACCATGCAGATTTTCAATTTAATGATGACTATGCTGGCGGTGGTACAAAGATATAGTTGCAATAAATAATAATATTCGTTGTAATAAAAACATTGTTTATACAAAACTAGTATAAATTTTTTCTCTAAAGCCCCATGCTGTTATGTTATAAAAATAATTTAACTAAACACATAAAAAATAATTTAAAATGAAAAAAATTCAATGATGACATATCAATGGTATTAAATTAACAGTCCTCGAATTAACAAACTTATTGATTAATATTTAATAGTTATATGGAAAATTAGATTTTAATAATCCAAGTTATTACCAATTGGCCAATATTAATCCCAATTTAAAAATTGACTTACATTAATCCCAATTATTAAAGTGTTGGATTTCATTGGACCCCCATTAAGTTTTCCTTAACTCCGTTAGTTTTTGGCTGACGTGGCACTGATTAATAAAAGCCATGTAGGATGCCACGTCAGCAAACAAGTAACGGAGTTAAGAAAAACTTAACGGGGTTCCAATGAAATCCAACACCTTAATAATTGGGATTAATGTAGGCTAATTTTGAAATTGGGATTAATATTGACTAATTGGTAATAACTTGGATTATTAAAATCCAATTTTCCTAGTTATAATAATATTAATTTGGGGTACCTATTAATATTACAAATTAACAGTCCTCAAAATAATTTCAAGCATTTAATCATTGCGTCAAAGCTATCAATGTTTACATACAGTTAATGATGGCTACTTAATAGCCATCATGATTCCTTGCAAACTATATCTTCAAGCATTTTTCCAATGTAATGATGTCTATGCTGGCGTGTATTACCAAGTTATAGTTACGATAATTTTTATTTATTTTATTTTTGATTGTTTATGCAAAATTATTATAAGTTTTTACTACGATGCCCTATGTTGTTAAAAATTAAATAACTAAACTCATAAAAAATAAATAAAAAAAACCAAAAAAGCAATGCTGGCATATCAATGATATCAAATTAACATTCTGCAAATTAATAAAATTATGAATCTTTGGAATAACTGTTTAAATGTTCAAGCACCTCTTATTTGATATCATTGTCCTACTGTGTTTTCAAGACTCTCCTTGATTCTTTCAGCAACATTTTTTTAATCTTTCTCTTTGTGCTTGCGGCAGTCTCATGAATTGTTCCAGATATTTGATTAGTTTATCTTTATGGCAATTGATATCTGACCACAGTATCTTTGTCAATAGTACACATCCGAATTCTTCAAGTTGTTCCTGTTGTTTCGGGCCCTCTTCTGAAAGACCAATTTTCCAATCCCTTACATCACCCCCTTTGTAGGTTTGCATGTGTAACATAGCGAAAACGCCACAGTTGATGTAGTTTTTCTGTGTCCTCCAAGTCATATCTAACCTAACTGGCTTCACAGTTTCAACTAAGCTCATTTTCACAGGTGCATTGAGTGCAAGATATTTCATCAATGTATTATGCTGCATAAACAGAATTTTTGAATAACCAATACCAGTTAATGTAATAAATTTACAAAATGTGAGAAAATTACCATGATACGGTATTTGTTCCCATATCTTTGAGCAATTGTATACTTGTCTTTCATGTTGTTTGGTATCTCAATTGCCGGTTTCAAAAAATTGTAACAGGCGACGATGAAGTGTTTATTGAATAGCATTGTAACAAAGAGTAAACCAATTTCGTCAAAGTTTTCGTATGGTGATGTAACCATCATTTGTCCAATATTTTCAGTCAGCTCCTCAGTTCTTTCTTTCATTGTTGTTTTTTCCAGAAAAAACTTGCCCCCCTAATAAAACATGTGTATAAGTTTGTTATTTTATGTTCTTTACCTATGCTGGTATATCATGTTGGTAAAGATAGACAGAATTTACTACCAATAAGTTTTAGTCATGCTAGTATACCATGCTACTATGCTGGTAAATAAAACAATGCTCATGTTGGTACTAATTATAAGACATATATTAACAAAAAAAAAAGGACAGGATGATTACCAGTGAATGACATGTTAAGAATAGCCTTGTTGGATCCCCTTCCTTTCTTTTCATTTCCTCAATGTTCAACAACTCAGCCCAACAAGTAAAGCAACTTATATGGATATATTCCGTAGGATAAAACGATTCAAATGAAGCTCTTGACACATAGTTTTTAAATGTGCTCTCGTATACGTCATCCCTACATAAAAAAAAAACAACATTAGTAACATTAAATTAATTTTGAAATTGATAATAAATTAATTACCAGGCATCCTACTGTGCTGTGAATATGTACTCTGTAATCACTAGTTTCATTTTTTTCTCTTTGATTCTATTAACCCCCATTTCATGCCATTTTTTCTTTTCATCATCATTCAATGTTTCATAGGAGTTAATCTTCTCAGATCATTAATCTCATTTGATTGCTTGTTTGCCACTTCTGTTATGACAATTTTCCACTGTGATGCTGGTGCTCCCATATATGTCTCCATGTGACGCGTCGTGAAAATTCCACTATCAATAACATTAGTAGTTGTTCGCCATGGCATAGTTAATCTCTTAGGAAGCACTGTGCTGATTTTTTTGGCTTTTGGTGCAGAAACCTTTGCAAGATATGCACTAAGCGTGTCTCTATACAAATAAATAGTATTTAGAATAAAATGTAAGAATTCTATGCAAGTGACCTATTTTTTGTATGATATATAATGTATTTTTGCTTACTAGGATGGTTGGCCAATTTCCATATCTATTATTGATGCCAAGATTGTCTTTAACATTCTCTAATATGTATATTCCAGCTTTCAAGAAGTCGAAACATATGACATAGAAATGTCTCTTTCAATTTATCGGACAAAATAGTAAGTCCACACTCCTTAATGTTTTATAAACTGATGTTTGCAGAATTGCTTCTATATTTGTTGTCATTATATCAACTCTTTCTTCTTTGCTACAATCTTCTTGAAAGTTTTCTTCCGCCTAAATTTTTAAAATTTTCAAGTGATAAGTTAACATAATACAAGAAAACATGGAAAGCATATGCTGGTCTGTTACAAATTTTTTACCAATATGTCACAACTGCAAAACAGCCTTGTAGGTGAATCTCTACTTTTATTTGACTCTTCCCCATTCAGCACTTGTGCCCAGCAGTTTATTACATTCACTTCAATGATCTCTTTTTCATACATTGAATGTATGTCAAATCCATCTCAAGATATTCCCCTCGTTTGACTCGAACAATTTTTCACTGAAAAAAAAGTAAATTTGCTTAACCAGAAATGATTTTTTTTACACCTAGGGATAGCCTATAACCTAGAATCACCATAAAAAATTGAAGGGAAAAAAAACTTTTTGACCCCTTTTTTAAAGAGTTTTTATAATTTTTCCAACTCGGAGTGGTTTTCATTATAACCATCCCCTATATTATATATATATATAGGAGGTGGTTAGTATGAAAACTCAATTTAGTTGGGAAAACTCTCAAAACCCATCCAAGGGCCAAGAATCAACCACCTCATCAAATGACTTTATACCCATAAGGGCAATTTGGACATTTACTTATTCCTAAAAGTAAAAGGCAACCGCCTTTCTACCACAAGATCGATCAATGGGAAAAGAATAAGGGGATTGTACCTTTACTTTCCATCAGCCTTGTACTAGATTAGTATTTTAAATTGTTTCCTCTTTTCCAATGCATGTTTGACATTTCTTAAAAAACTTTGTGTAAGAAAATGAATAGTGGAAAGGACAATCTCTTATCCCAGTTGTCATTCTTCTTCATTAAATCCCGCCCATTTACTCCAATAAATAGACCTTCATTAAGTCATTATTCACTCATAATTTCATCCACAGTATATGAACACGATGATAGACTCACCAACCACCTTACTTCCTTTGCACTTAGATGCTGAAGACTGTAACTGGTCACCATTACTATGCCACAATGAATTCAATGAAGGTAAATGAGTTTTTTTTCTCTTATGAATTTAATACAGATATACTTATTAAAGTAGAAACTAAACTGTTAAATATGTTTTAAAATGTAGCAGAAGATAACAAAGGCAGTAAGAGTGATGATAGTTCTGGTGTTTTCATTTCACCAAACGGGACAAGTATATGGGTTCCAAATGTCGCTGAGAACTTGATACCTATTGTGGGGTCAACGTTTGCAAATTTAGAAGTTGCATATGTAATGTACCAAAGTTATGCTCTTGCTGTTGGTTTTTCAGTTAGAGTTGGGCAACAAAAAAAATATAAAGGATTTGTTACACAAATATCTTAGGTGTAACAGGGCTGGAAAACCGCAACCAAAAAAGAAGTTTGACGCCTTTTAGAATTCCGTCAAAGTACTTACATACGTAACAATTGCAAAGCTCATATATGTTTGAAAATTAGCAAAAAAAAAAAATGGGTGTCTTTCTGTTTTGAAATTTGTTGAGGGTCACAATCATTCCTTAATGGAAGGTTTTAACCAAGATGTAACAAAAATATGTAGGAGGTTGCCATTTTCTACCAAAAAATATATACATGATATGAGCATGAATAGGATTGGTCCGGTTAAGGCCCATTCTCTTATGGTGTCGATGATGGGTGGACATCACAATGTGAATGGAACCCCAATATATTACAAGAGAATTTTAGTAAGACCACAAGAATGTATATTGGGGATAGGGACACCCAACTTGTAATAATAGTTTGCAAGAAAGGATGAAAACAATCCCCGGTTACTACTTTGATTATCTAGTTGATGACGGTAAACTAAGGAGTATTTTCTGGGCTAATGAGATATCTAAAGTGAACTATGAAGCTTTTGCGGATGTTTTGGCATTTGATGCTACATTCCAAACAAATAAGTTACACTTTTTATTTGCTAATTTATTTTATATTTTAAGATTAGATATTATTTTACTTATTTTACATGTGTTATGGAAGTTTAGGGTGACTATTTTTATGTAGACCTGGAGACTATTAACATTTTAACCCATTTAGTACTAGTTTTTGATTATGTATAAAACTATAAGCATATGTAAGTGTAACAGAAAAAATACACTTTCGCATGAAAAAACATATACAAAGTAAATAGAAAAGTTGCATATGTAAAACCTAAAGTTGTAATACATTGAGAAAAGATAAGTTAAATTACTAATACAATCTATATTGCATGCATCCAAGGTATACCCTAGGATTACCTAGTGAACAGTGGCCTTAGTGTGGGCACCAAGCTCAACAACGGCCAAGTCAGACAGAGGATGTGAGACGGCGCTGGTGGAGCTCCTGGTCTTCCTTTTACGGGAGCTAGTGGCCTTGGATGCAGGAAGGTGGCTGATCGGGGTAGCCTCCGTTTTGACAGATCCTAGAACTTGGATGTCCTCGTCGACTCCGAGGTCAGACAAAAGTTGCATTTAGTTCTTCGACGTCAAACTCGAAAACAGATGCAAGGGCTGAAGGAAAAGAAAAATAAAACAAATTGGCTATCATAAAAAGATTAAAAGAAAGTCAAGAGTCCAGGATGCTTACAGCTCGACATGCTGGGAGAGGTCTTGGATGCTGAAAAGTGCTTGCTGACCCTAAATGATCTTTCAATTTCTAGGATATCCAGGAATTTGTCCTAATTCACTGATGTACTGGGCTCCTCCGGTCTGATCTCCAACAAACTTGGCACTGTAAGGAGAAGCAACATGTAAGTATAATGTTATTACTATTAAGTCCTAACATGCATTTAGGTATTCCTACCCTTTACAATCCAATTTAGTGGAATCTTGTCACCCTTCGGATGCTAGACCGTTGACAAAAAAGACGTTTCCTTTCCACTCATCATGTTGGGTTACCCTCGTGATCAACTGTTGCTCTCGAGATAAAGTTTTAAAAAGAAATATGTTCGATCCATGAGACTTTAACTCATAAGCTTGAGCAAGCTCCGACAGCCCAATCAGGTTTTCGAAAAGATGGTTTAGGCGTTCGACCAAGCAAGAATGCGCCAAACCATCGGCAAAGTTTGTGTGAAGGATAAACCCATAGCCCTGAAAAAATCGCTCACCAGGCCCGAGAATGGGAAAGAACGACCCAGAGAGAATGGGGTAAATGGGAAGCAGAACCAGGTGGGAGAAGAAAAATCAGACCTCAACCGAGCGTCAAATGGGTGGAACACAACAGAATTAGAGAAGAGGCCGGAAGCCTTGACCGCGGCAATATCGGAATCGAAGAATGAAAAAGTTTCTTGTTCAGGATTTTGTAGGAATTTTTTATCTACAAAATCTTTGATTCCAGCCGGGGTGACGGTAGACTTAGGACGAACGGAACGCTTCACCATGATTAAATAAAGGAAAAGAACGATGGAAAAGAATGAGTACCTGATATGAAGGAGAAGGTAGAGCGTTCAAGGTCGTCCGGAAATGGTGAGAAGAAACTGATATGAATGAAGGGGTTAAAAGGAGGCGAAAATGCAGAGTGATGGGACGTGGGTTGTTGATTGTGGAGTAATGGATCGATATAAACGGACCAGATCGAATTAGTAGGGATGACACAACTATTTTTGAAATTTTACAAATGTAATCCTTATCTACAACCGTAAAATTTGGGGGCAATTGTTAGGGCTCAAATCCGCGCCTGCATCCAGGGTATCAATTGACGTTTCGTATACTGTCTGTATACTAGGATGCTGTGCATCCAAGAAAGTCTTACTTATTTACTTAACCCAGCATGTTGGAGCACCTAGCATGCACGAGCATTGTTACTAATCGTTTGCCTTGTTATTATTTGATTTGAAGTCAGGTAAAGCATTGGCAACGGCTACGAAGACTAAGTCAAAATTTGAAAGACGCGTAGAGAGGAAGAAACGGCTGAAGACTCGGACTTCAACGGCCGTTTATCGTTGAAGAGAACATCCCAGGAAATCCGGGAAGTTAGTTAGGGTTTATCATGTATAAATAAATGGCTTAGGTTATTTTTAGGACACTTGCTTCTCACTCACACTTGTACTCCCACACGAACTCACTTAGCTACTTGCCGCTACCATGTTTACTAAATATTTTCAGTGAAATAAAATCAATGACGTGTGTTATCTTCGCTCGAGGTTTTTTATGTTAGAAATACTTAGAGACATCTAAAGATTAAGGGCTTTTTCCTCGTATAAATCTTGGTGTTATTGGTTGCATCCTGGTAATTCTTTGGTTGTTGTTGATTCTAATTTATTTTTATATCAAATTTTACTTAGCTACAAACTGTTTTATTAATTCACTTAGTTTTTGCATCCTAGACACCAAGCCTCACAAACAAATTTGATCACTAAATCCTAGGTTGTAGTTTTTGGTCAAAACACACCCGACTGGCGATCGGACTGAGAACAATGTCAGCCTATACGTACCGTGATTGAGTAGACACGGGGAAGGTAAAACATGTATGTTAATCCTGCGTGCATTAGTCAGCTTCAGTTGCGAACGTTTAGTGACATGAACTTAGGTTAGCTACCTACGATATGGATTTTACTTGTAACATACACAAGTATTTACGAATAAAATTGTTGTATTCGTATGCTCTTGTTTATACTATATTTATATACTACTTATGTGAACTCATCAACATTGGTTGACACTTGCTCTTATGCATGCTTTTCAGGTCGCTAGGAGATATCGTTTATGGACGCGTATGTTGGCCAACCATTTCTTAAAAATTTTGGGAACTTTGTTTTACACTTTTTCTAAATTATGGGTTGCATTGTTCTCTTAATGGGTGCCATGTTTTTGCGCATCTTACTATTATGCTTCTGCTAACATTTTAAACTCTGGTTTAACTTATTCGGGTTTTGGAATGTATTTACATTTTCAAACCCTTAACTATATAGTTTGATTGTAACTAATGACTTGGGTCCTGGTCTGGTCCACACCCCCACACAGTAAAACTCCGTTAGTGGAAAATTGGGGGTGTAACATAGACGCCTCGCTTGACCGCACATTGTCTAGGAATGGTTCAAGGTTGTGGGATTGAGTTACACTAAGGTGTGACCGACAACCTCATAATTGTTGGCCATATCCAAGACCCTACGAATTATTCACGGGCATAAACATAACATACAAATTGTTATACCTTAAAATTATGTCCTACATTCTGGGTATCATTTATCGTATTTATGTCCCAGGATGTCATGCATCTAGAGGATACTTGTTTATATTATTTAACCCCAGCATGCTGGACTACCCAACATGCTGGACTACCCAGCATGCACGGGCACGATTACTAACGGTTTACCTTTCTCTTATTTGATTAACAGCCAGGCAAAATATCATGTAACAGTCACCAGGACTCGGTCATCAGCTGGAGAAGGCGTGAAGAGAAAGGCTCGCCGGAAGACTCGGTAGTTAATCGTCAAAATTCGTTGAAGAGGAGATCCCAGGAATCTCGCATAGTTAGTTAGAAAATTGATGCATTTAAAGGCGGCTTTGGTCTAGTTTTTTACTTACTTTTGGCTCTCTACAACACTTGTACTCTCACATTCACTTAGCTCTCAGCCGCAATCAGTTATAAAACATTATTCAGTGAATTAGAGTAGCAACGTGTGTTATCGTTGCTCGAGGTTTTTTATACCGGCGATCCTTGGAGACATCTAAGGATTAAGGGCTTTTCCCTCATATAAATCTCGGTGTTGATACTTGCATCCTGGGAACTTCTTAGTAGTGTTTGGCTTAATTTTGTTTAAACCTTAGATTTCTATTGTTCTAAACGAATCAATTATTTTTCATCTAGGCATCATACCTCACAAACTAATTTGGTTACTAAATTTAGTCTTGTAATACTTAGCCAGCATAGACTTGTTATACACCGGATATAGCCCACGCATTAACATTTGACATGTTAACCTATGACACCCGAGGATGCAACCCTAGTTTCAACATTCACATGTTGACCCAGAATGTTAGCATCCAACATGGTCAATTACAATCTCAATGACAATACACATGATACTGAGTTTCAGTTACACATAAGCATTCCAGTATTGAACCTAAGTTAAACCATGTTTACATGATCTTAAAAGGGGGCATGAGGATTGAAACGCATAAACGTCAAGGATGCAATATGAAGATCCCACATCCTGGGATGCATTCTACGAAAAAAATAAGTTACTAATCCTAGTACATATCATTTAGTTATATTCAAACCAACAATTGCATGCATGTAATATGAAGAGCAAACAAGGAAATCATAAGCAGGTCATTTATTTAAAACCCTAAGACGAGGATAAACCACCTGTCTATCCCAGGGTATCAGTCCAAAAAGCAGGCACAAGGCCTGTAGGGGGGTTGTTAATTGTTTAAAGTAAAACGCTAGGAAACACCATCGAGCAACACAAAAGAAACATTTTTTTTTAAGAAAGAGCTTCACAAAATTTTAGCAGGCAGGAAATGAAGACCAGGGAGCTATTAAATAGTACTCCCTGATGCTGCCTTAACAACATCTTCACCTCCAACCTTAGCAACCTCACTACCATCCACTCCACTAGCCTTTACCTCAGCATCCTTAGCTGCATCCTCCACTACACCTTTCCCATCATGCTTTTCAGAACCCTTGTCCCCCCCCAGCAGCATCCTGGGTTTCGCTTTCAGATTTCTTGGGAGGAACCTGGATAGACCCCGTTGGTATATCTGCATTCAGAGAATGAAGGGTCCTCAACCATTTATCCTAGTTCCATTCTGGGTTAATAAAACCCATGCTGAAACATCCTGAGCCATCTTCACCCTAGCCTGAAGCACCGAAACAATGGCTGATGTCTGGGATTCCCTCGCCACTCCCTCCATTGCAGCTTCATGCCCCTTCCACGCTTCCATAGCTTTCTTCTCATTTTCTTGTTCCACCTTCATCCAAAGATCAGAAAACATGTTGGCTTTGGCTACGTCCTTGGAAGCTTGCTGGAACTCAGAATGTTTAGCCTTCAACATGGACTTGCCATTGGAGGTTCGCTTTTCAATGGCTTCTAGAATCTTCTGAAAGCAATTCACGGAATCTGAATGCAAGAGGTCAATGTATATATTTGTGGTTACTAACTAACTGATGCATATATCCAAGGAATCGACTATGTACCTGCCAAAGAGAGGCTTCATTGTGTGCAGTGAGAACTGACAAGGACAACTCGGAAAGTGGGTGAGTGGAGGCAGCAGCGGAGCTTCGGGTCTTCCTTTTCTTAAATGCGGAAGAATTCGGGTTATTGACTGGCATGCTGGAAATCAGTCTTGGGGGAGCGAGGACTTGCAGTTCATCATCAGAAAGGTTGGTGCACATGAATGCATCTTGGTCATCAAGTCTAAACTTTGCTACATGCTTAAGATCTGCATCAAGAAATTATGAAAAAGTCAATGTTTTGAAGAAAGGAAGGAACAAGTACCAGAATGCTTATTGTTCGGAAAACTTTTCCAGGTTCTTCAAGGTATCGGTTGTGGCTGGAGCCAATTCAAGCAAATGAGGAACTGGAGGTATGGTTACAAGTAAGTAAAATCATTATAAAATGAATGTAACATATGCTACAATTATCCTACGCTTCATGGTCCAATTTTGAGGGATAAAATCACCGTCATGGATGCTGGAGCGTCTCACGAAGAAGAATTTTCCCTTCTAGTCATCGTGTTAGGTGGTTTTAAGGATCACATGGGAGTTACGAGAAAGAGCATTAAATAGGAAGTGGTTGGAGCCATGGGATTTTAGCTCATAAATGTGAGCAATCTCCGGCATGCTGACGAGATCATCAAAAGAATCATTCAAGTGATCGAGAGAAACCAAAATGCACAAGACCATCAGTAGCTTCTGGGCGTAATTAAGACCGGTGACTGAGAAGAAAGTTTGGATAAGGCTGGAAAATGGGTATGCGAGACCAAGAGTGAAAGGTGTTACTGGAAAACAGACCCAGGTTGCAGAACTAAAATCACAATGCAGACGTCTATCGTATGGATGGTACTCGACCGACTCGGGAAGAAGACCATTAGATTTCAACACACTCATGTCGGCATCAGAAAAGGAACATATTTCCTGACCAGGGTTTTGAAGGGATTTTTGACAATTAGATTTTAACACACGAAGTCGTCGATGCTCGTAGGCTTGAAAGCGGATTCAGGTCTGAGATGTCTTTTACCCATGGGATGGAAAGGAAAACTAAGGTAAAGAAAATGAAGAAGGATACCTGAAAACCATCGGAGCTCCAAGATGGCTGAGAGAGGAAGATGAATAAGTAAGGATGAAGGATTTACCCTTATAATGATGTAATAAACTAGGGTTGACGTGTGTAACCCTAGGGGAAGAAAATCAGAGTAGATGAATGGATGAGATTATCGCTAACATAAGCTGAGATGACATTTCGCATTTTGACAGCTGTGGAACTTATCCATACCCGACAAGGGGCAATTGTTAGGGCCCAAAATCCTAGTGCTACATTTTGGTATAGCGTAGCATCCTTGAATGCTCGTTGCATCCCACTACAAGAAAATTGACTTTTCCCGACTATACTTTTTTGACTACAAATGTAGTCGCTAATACTTCACTTTTCCCGACTACATGTAGTAGGGAAAGCCCCTGAATTAATTTTTTTTATTTTTTTATTTTCTTACTATCATTGTCGAAGACAAGTCGTCGACAAAAGTGGCATGCCAAAAAAAATTCCCGCTAGGCAATTCCCGACGACATGTAGTCGGGAAAAGGGTCATAAAAAAATAATTTTCGTATTTTTTATACATCAAAGAAATTAGCGGGTTCACGAAAACTACCAAAAATTTCGGCTTTTTCCGACTACATGTTGTCGGTAACGCATTTCCTTTATTTTGTTATTTTATTTATTAAACTAAAGAGTATGACATCGTTTTAGGTCAGTTTTTTTCTGACTACTTGTTGTCGGAAAAACTATTTAAAAAAAATATTATTTATTTCATTTAAACGGACAACGACGTTTTGTTTGGTTATTCCCGACTACTAGTTGACTTTTGCCGATAATATGTAGTCGGCAATAGTCTCCCTCGAATAAAACCCTAACAGACGGTTCTTTTTTCGCATATCAAAGAAGAGGAAGCACAACGCGTTTTGGGCGATTTTTTGCGATTTCGGACGATTTTAAGGTATGATCGAATTTTCTTTATCATTTTGGTGTAAAACTTTGATTTTCATAGTGCTAATTCTCTTATTCATCTCCGTTTCTCCTTTATGAACATGTTGCTGGGCAATTTTGACAGAAAGAAAGTGTGTTCAAGCATTCCTGATCAAGGTTAGTTTATTCTTGTTCAAGCATTCATGATCTAGGTCACGTATTTTAGGACTAATTTATGATTTTAGGACTGTTTTTTAGGGCTGATTTGTGATGTTTTTTGATGAATGTTGAGCATGATTTTTTTTTTTTTTGCTAATTAGGTGTTACAATACTGATTTGACATTGAATTAAGATGAACACCTCTAAAGTTTTGGAAGAATATTAAAAAGCTCTTTCTTTTTTATGTTTTTATTCTATTTTTGTATTTGATAGATGATATCTAGTATTGTGGTTCGTAAGATCATTTGGAATATATCATTGAAGTGTATATGTGATTTCAATTTCAGGTTAATTGTGGTTGTAGATGTTCAAACTCAATGTTAGATAACTATCTTAGCATGTTGACTTGTTTATACTAACGAATCCTTGTTTTTATCACGTGTTATATGACTAGGTACAACTGACAACGTTCTCATGGACCAAGTCAAGCTTGGAGAATACGTTGAGGCCGTTGGAAGACGAGAGACTCGGACTATAACTGTCACCAAAGACGGAGGACTCAATCCCTGAAAATCCAGGATGTTAGTTAGGGACCGGATGTATAAATATAAGTGGCATAGGATCATTAACGGGACTTTGGCTCTCGAGCTCACACTTGTTGTCACAATCACTCACTTAGCTTGCCACGAATACTCTGTAATCAACCATTTTTTGTGAAATAACAGTTGGTGGTGTGTGTTATCACCATCGAGGTTTTTTATGCGGGTGATCCTTAGAGACATCTAAGGATTAAGGGTTTTTTACCTCGTATAAATCATGGCGTATTGTCTTTCATCCTAGTAAACCCTTGGTTGTGACAAGCATTTTGATAATTTTACCCTTATTAAAATTGTTAAACTGTTCTTCACACAAGGACACACATAAGTGCATCATGGACAGCGCACCTCACAAACTAATTTGATCACTAAAATTCAAGTTTGTAATTTTTAGTCAAAACAATGTGGTAGGGAATCTACATATTTGATAGACTGCACGTTTAAGTTACCTAGGATATGTGTGTGATCGATATATGTTCATAATCAATGCACTAATAAATATAATAAAGTGATAAACAGTCTGAGTAAAGACAAGGAACATGAGTTTAAGTGAACCAATATACTGGCTTGTGTGATTATCATTAAACGTGCGCAGGAAATTTTACCTTTACTTCGTACCTTCACACGAAAAAGTGCGTTAGTATCATAACTTTCACCATTGATATTAGATATAGGTTAGATTTATTATATTTTAAATAATATATTGAGTAAATTACGGCTTTCGTCCCTGTGGTTTGCACGTTTTACACCTATAGTCCTCAAACTTCATTTATTAAGCCTTTAGTCCCCAAAGTTTATAGGCTTGTTACGGCTGCCGTCCCTGGGGCTAACGTACGTTAAAAATTCCTGTTAAGTGTATGTGTGAAAAGACCATTACACCCTCCTTTAAAAAACCAATATATATAAATTAAAAAAACAAAAAAAAAACATAAACGTTAATTATCATCATCGTAACATCCCAAATCTTCCTTCCCGGCGAATAATCGTTCACCACCGCCACCACCGTGTTCGTGCACCACCACCATTATTCACCCGTTTCGACTTCTTCTCCGGCCATCAACACCAACCGTTCCGGCGTCTTTCTCCGGTCATCAACACAAACACCGCGAAGAACCACCACACCATCTTCTCCGACCAATGCTGAACTCCATTAGAAACTCAGAGAACGCCGGCCGCAAAGCCAATCTCCGGCAAAAGAACCCAGTTATACCCAATCTCCGTCGGTGACAAAGCCACCCCCTCTCCGTTCGACGACCACTTCAACGAACCCCTAGACAGAGCGACGACGGACCTCCCTCTCTTCCTTTCCTCCCTTCGTTTCTGGTGGCGGCAACAGTAAAACCTAGAAGCGGCGAAGCCGCTATTCAGCTCGGATTAAGGCAGCGGCGGTAACCCCGAAGCTTACCTCTTCGTGATGTAGTTTGTGATGTTTGATTGGTGTTCGATGATGGTGGTTGGGGCTGTAGCGATGGTGAACTCTGACAATTACTCCGGTGATGGTACACAGGAGAGGAGGGACGCACATTGAGCGGGGGTGGGGGGGGGGGACAAAATAGTAATTTCACCTTTTCATTTTGTTTTATGATTTTTATTTTTTGGGTTTATTTATTTATTATTTAAAGAGAAGGGTATAAATGACAATTCACATCTACTTAACAAATTTTTTTAACAGTCATTAGGGTCAGGGACCAAAGCCGTAATGAGCTTATAAACTTTGGGGACTAAAGCCGTAATAAATAAAGTCTGAGCACTATAGGCGTAAAACGTGCAAATCACAGGGATGAAAGCCGTAATTTACTCTAATATATTTATATATCAAGTTCTAATAATAGTTTTTTCATCTTATCTATAAAACTCATAGCATAATTTATGGGTGGTTGTAAGTGGCGGAAGGAGAAAACAATTATTATCCATTTCTATATTTGAGGAAAACTATATATTATCTATATTTTTAAATATTTTTTTAAAGTGGTTGTGAGTGAAAAAGAAAAAAAAATATAATAATAAAGGTATTAAAAATGAGAGAAAAAAAATAGTGTTTCTTGATTAAATTATAAAGATGAGAAAAAAGAACATGTAAGAAGATTTTCATGAAAAGCAATATTAAGGATCATCATATATTCAAAATGGAGTCTTACATATTGACCCAACCGAGTCTTACATATTGACCCGACGAACTAATTATACCCAACAAAATCTACATAACGAAAACAAGCAGTGGATTCATCGGATACATTCAAGAAAATATAAACTCAAACAACAAACCCCGTTAATTACCCCGACACCTACCCTGCAAGCTATACTTTATCCGTCTTGTTCACTTGTATTTTGTTTGAACAAGATTAAATATACTTATATTCACTACATACTTATATACATATCATTTCACATCGTTAGACGTTTTTAGTTTTGTCACCCTTCTTCTCTTGGTCAAACATATCACCACGAAAGTCTTTTCCAATCAACCAGTCGTTGTAAAAAGTCCATCACCTGTATTAGAACGTAACAAGTGTATGTTAGTCTAAGTTTCTAGAAGGAACGGTCCCATTCCAAAGCCTTGGACGGTACCGTGATGGTTCCCACCACGGTACCTTCGTTCTAAGAAAAAATAAAAGAAAATAAAACAAATACTTGCCTCGGATGGTTCCTGTAAAGAATAGGATGCACTTGTTTCCTTAGGAATTTTGGAAACTAGAACCCCAAAACCTTGTCCCCTCTCTCTTAGTACCTATTTATGTTCCAAAAGTAAGTACCACCAACTACTTTATTAACGGTTTTGGCTAATCCAACAAGCCCAACCGTTCGGTTATAGTCTTTTACACATTATGAATCGAAAACTAACCTTGAATGCATCTTCATCGGTACGATCATCCCCGATATAAATAGGAAACACATCAGTACAGTTGGCATAACCTGTAACAAAGAGAGATAGCCATCAAGCTAATTAGTTACACTTGCATTTTGTTTAACTTTAGTTTATTTTACAATATATTTTGATAAGTAATATATTTTGATAAGTAAAAATGTAAAATAAACAATTACAAAACCACATCGTACCAAGTGACTCTAACAAAAATTCCAGAGCCTTGCCTTTGTCCCATTTAATGGTGGGCCGGATCTCCAACACCTGCTTCGTTTAAAATTAGCAAAAACAATTGTAAGTTTTCCATCTTAAAATATTTAAAATTAAAATAAAGATTCTTGTATATTTAATTTGAATTTTATGAAACGACAAATCTAACCTTCCTTCCTTGAGATAATCGGAGCTTCGGGTAGTCTTTGAGCACTGATCTCACTTGAGCTGCCAACTCGCTCCATTTCTTTTCATCTACGCATCGGAAATGTACCGATAGACAAAACTTATTGTTTTCCACTTTTGCCCCTGGTGTAGATTTCGTTTTCTCCATCAGTAACCCATAAACCTAAAAATCAAAAACCATCGACATTTTTAAACATTTTCAAAGCCAAAATCACAAAAAAAAAAAAAAAAAAAAAAAACATTCTATATAGAAAAATACAAATAAAAAACAAACACAAACCTCATCAATCATGGGTAGATATTCACTTGCAGGTTGGCAAAGAACACTTGGAGGACACTGAAAATCAAGACCATAAAAAAGTCAAACTCAAGAATTAAAGAGTCAAAAAGTCCATAACCCGGGTGGGGATTGGAGGAGTGGGATTAAGATTAGACTCAAACATTATAATGAGAAGGTCTTGGGTTTGTAACAAAAAAATAAATAAATGGAGGTTAAGGCTGGGTCATCAGATGGTTTTCTCACTTATAGTAACTTTCCTTCTAATTCTGATGGGGATTGGAGATGATCGGATGAGTTGGTAATGCTTTGTCAGTGATCCAAATTTTGCGGTAAAAAAAAAGATTGGGCCCAAACACTAATTATTGATTATTGGATTTTCAAGTGGCAAATAAACGGTTTTAAACACAAATATTCATTATATTACGAAAGTGACGACTCACTTTCTTATATTTGGACCCTTTTGAGGGGCCTCTAATGTCCATCCCATGGCTTCCGGCGTAGTATAGCTCCGCCAATTTCACAAAGTTATACACCTTATCTCTGCATCTCCCGCTCACGATAGCAGTCGGAAAGCATTCCGCCAGTTTCCTCACGGTTGCTCGCATCTACATACGATAATGGGATGATTTTAAAAAACATATTGAACAACATTTTATCCATATTTCTTTATACGATTGATTGCGATTAGATGGTTACCGCATCAGACATGTAGGCGCGATCAGGATCGTCGACGATCGGGGAGAGCGTCCCGTCGTAATCGAGAAACATCACGATTTGTTTCCCTCGTGACGCGTCGGTAATTTCGTCGAACACATTCAAGGCAGAAGGAAGTTTTGTCTATTTCATTCACAATTTCACACAATAAACCAATTTTAGATCGAATAACAGAGAAGCAAAATAATAATAATAATAACTAATAACTAAGTAACAAAATTACGAACCGTCCACGTGGATTGATCTTGGGTGGATTTCCGACGAGAAGTCGGAGAAGAGGCTCTCATTGATTCCACCCAGGCGTTAATTCTGGCTCCGCCGTTGGTTTCGATGTTCTGAAGAAGCTTCTTCTTCGATATTTTGATGTATCCCGGCATCAACGGCGGCTTCTTGGCCTCCGCCGTGAATAAAGCCGGCGGCACCACCACCGCCATATTCATACCGGATTTCACATCCGTAACCACCACTTTCTGTTTTGTCATTTTCTTGCTTAATTTACAGAAAGAAATCAGCAGTCAAAATGAGACTATGAAAAAGAGAGAGAGATAGATAGAGAGAGAAGAGAGGGTAGGCTTCTGTTGTTCTGTTTGGGTGTGACTGTGAATGATAGCAGGGGTGGTTTGCTATGCTTTATAGTTACAACAAGACACTAGGAGACGAAAACTGGGTGGGACCCACAAACCTTTCTTTATATTAAAATTTTAGAAAAAAGACGAAAATAACTCATTTGATCAAGTTTAAAACGAAAATAGCCTCAGGAAATTTTTTTTCTCAATTTTTAGCCCTATCTTAACGGTCGCTAACGACATCAATTTAAACCCAAAACGACCGTTCCTGATGACCAACCACGGTGCGACATGTATCCACCACGGTCGTTAATACGTTGGAAAGGTCGTCGACGACCGTCGTTTTCCGTCAAACGACCGTGGTCGTTGGCGACCACACACGTAGTCGGCGGTCGTTTGACGGAAAACGACGGTCGTCGACGACCTTTCCAAAGTATTAACGACCGTGGTGGACACATGTTGCACCGTGGTTGGTCATCAGGAACGGTCGTTTTGAGTTTAAATGGAGGTTGTTAGCGACCGTTAAGGTAGGACTAAAGTTGAGAAAAAAATTTAATGAGGCTATTTTCGTCCCAAACTTGATCTAAGGGGTTATTTTCGTCTTTTTCCTAAAATTTTAATTTTTTTTTTTCGAACAGCCCTAAAAAAAAATTTCGTCCTAAAATTTTTGTTATAAAGATTATAATCTTATATTATACCTTGAAAGGGGAGAGGTGGGGCCCACTACATTAACCGATTTCCTTTTCCTTCTTTCCTTCCTGTGTATTCACCCACATGGGAACATAACCCCACCCCACCGTCGAATCGTATCTCTGCCTCACGCTTGCCGCCGTCTAAGCCGTCAACCTATAGCCAACCGCTTCTGTAATCTTCCCCAGCCCCCAAGGACAGCTGGCATAAATTAGTACACGTGTAAGCATCTGGTGGATCCTGAAACACATCGCTTCTACACACTTTCGCCTACCGACATTAAAAGGAAGTAACTGAAACTTTTCCTTCATTTTTAGCTTCGTGTGTAAGTTTCATGTTTGGATCATGCGAGTGGATATTTAAAATTAAAAGTTACACTTTTATATTTAAAATTAAAATAACCTTGATGAGGGTTTTCTAACGACGAACTAAAAGACGTCTCAATATACCTAAATTGCATCGGATGTTGATTTTTGAAGTGCTGCTTTTAATATGAAAATTGGTGGGTATTGTTACATAGGGATATATAAGTGAGAATCTTGCTTTAATACTGAATGGAGGATGAGAGGACCAAAATGGTTGGGGAGCACCATCAATATGTACCCACCCGTCGTAGAATTGACAATGGGTCAAGTTGTTGCTAATGGTTAAACTCACACCGATGGATCTAGGTTGGTACTAAACTAGTAACAGGTTAGCAATTGTCACTACTACAGAAATGATCATTTGTGACCATTAAAATTGGTCGCAGAACAATCGCAAATGCTCATTTGAAACCATTTTTTGATGGTTGGTTATATATGATCGGTAATTCTTTTTGCGACCGCTTTTTCAATCCAAAAGTATTTAGACAGCTTTGCGACCGGAAATTCTCTCGTGAATTAGCGACATTTTTTGTGACCGAAGAGTAGTTGGCGACCGAATTCGTGAGTCGTGACTGCTCTTTGCGACAAGATTATTAACTACGAAAGTGATTTATTTATATTTAAAATCATTTCTCGCGTTGATTATAGTTTTTGTTGTTATCGTTTGTGTAAACTATCTGACTAAGACTATATTTTTGAGTAAAACACATGGGCGGAAAATGTAATTAACTCTTATTGTTTTATAAAGTTGTAAATTGGGTAAAATTTGTCGCTATATAAATAAACATAACAAACTTCTTTTATGGAGCTAGGCCAATTGGATATCTATGTTAATGATGATACTATATAGGTGTCGGAGGTATTATTACATCCTATATTTTCCATACAAGTCCCTTTTTATTAAATAAACATGATTTATTCATGATGATTAGTTAGGTGCACTTGCAATGAAGTTGGTCAAGAACACTTGCCAGGATTCGTGATCGGATATGCTGGCATTTCAAAGACGATTGGAATTAGATTGGAAATTGAACGAAATTGTGGAACGGAAGGATCGAGAGAACTAAGTCTCTGATACCATGTTGATAGAGAGAAACCAAATTGGGGAAAAACTCTTAAACCTCTTTATTGATCAACTAACTATATATATATATATACAAAGAATACATAACAAACTAATCTCGACTAACTAACAAACTTGTAACCATATAAACTAACACATAATCACCCTTCATCATTTCTATAGAATATTTCAATCTTTGTAGATTTTGAATTGCGTATATAACTTGAATAATCTTTGAATTGCCTTCAATTCGACACTATCAAATTAAAATATTTGTAGGTAGACATGAATTAAGAACCACTACGTCAAAATTGGCCTTTGACCACGAAAAAAACCGTGACCAAAGGTGCGTGGCTAAAGGGTACCAATATTTATTATTGTAATCAAACAATTATTCCGGAAAGAGTGGCTAAAGGGTCCCAACGGCCACATGTGTTTGTTTAACATGTCCTTTGGCATTATATGGTCACATATATTTGTGTTTTAGCCAAATATATTATAAAAATACATGGCTAAAGGGTTGTTGAAATCAGACATTTGTCTCAATACGTGTGGTCAAAGGGTGGCAACGGCCACGTTAATATATCAAAAGTGTGGCCTTTGGTATTATATGGTCACGTATATTTGTATTTTAGCCACATATGTTAGAAAAAAACGTGGCCAAATGGGTTGCTGAAATCATACATTTTGTCCCAATACGCGTGGCCAAATGGTGGCAATGGACACGTAAAAATATCAAAAATTTGGCCTTTGATATTATATGGTCACATATATTTGTATTGTAGCCACGTATATTAAAAAAAGGTGGCCAAAGGGTTGCTGAAATCATACATTTTGTCCCAATACGCGTGGCCAAAGGGTGGAAATGGACACGTTAAAACAAGTGTGGCCTTTGGTATTATATGGTCACATATATTTGTGTTTTAGCCACCTATATTAGAAAAAAAGGTGGCCAAAGGGTTGTTAAAAGGAGATATTTTGTCCCAATACGCGTGGCCAAAAGGTGGCAACGGCCACGTTAAAATATCAAAAGTGTGACCTTTGATATTATATGGTTACATATATTTGGAGAAAAAAAAGTGATAAAAGGATTATTGAAATCAAATATGTTCTCCCAATACAAATCAAATAAAATCAATTACAAACTTTTTGTTCATTACAAATCAAATACAAATGAAATACAAATAAAAAATTAAAAAAAAATCACTACATACATGCATTATTCTTAATTTAATTCTCAATTCGCGAGCCAACAACACTACCACGTGATCTTCATCTTCAACTATTCAGATTTGAGCTTAATTAGGACCATTTTTTCTTGTATTCCTACACAAAAACATATACTTGATAATTAGGTTATGGAAACTGATCAGAATATATAGCAATTTTCAAATACTTACAACCATGATAGATATGGACTTAGAAGTGTCATTTTGTTGCAAGTAGTATGGGTGATCAGGTCCTACAATTCAATTGATTTCCGGATGAACATTAGATATCCATATGAACTTAACATCCGGATGAACATCACATTAAGTTTCGGATCAACTTTAAAGTCAGTTGAACTTTATTTGGTACACATCTCACCATTTGTTCCAACAATCACTACCTAGCCCAAGTGTTTGAGGCGCCAAATAACATTAAAAATGGGACTACATGACATTCCCAAACAGATTAATGTGAAACTATAGAACGGAATAAAACTTACCTGGCAAATATTTACCTTTTTCTTTTCAACCGCTTCGATGAGTTTGACCGGCCACCGATTTAATGCCCTACAGTTCAATTAATTACCTTTTGAAATCAGCAATCACACCGATAATAAGTTTGACAAATACTAACCGTGTGTATGTCAGCATGATTAGTGTTGTGGTTAGACCCAACAGAAAACTCTTAGAAGTTACCTAGAACAATGTTTTTGAATTGGTAAAAAGTAAATGTTATTAGGTATTTGTGAATAGTATGATTAATTTGTGATGTAAAGAATTTACCTCTGTAGATGCCGGAACATTAAGTTGTGGTCATGGTGTTCCAAGTGCAGACAGATGAGCTATAAGTAGATCAAGTGATGTACACTAAAATATACATATTTAATGATAGAAATATCCTCACAGATCGGGACAAAACCTAGTTACTGACATCAAAACAAAGCATTTTTGTTTTCTTTTTAGTTTTTCAGGTTTTCTAGAGCCAAAATACGAAAATGAGCATTATTTAGCGGAAAAGCAAAGAAAATGCAAGAGTTTGGAGAATGCTGCTCTAGCAGGGCCCATGCCCCAGGGAGCACGCCCCGTGCCTGACCCGGATTGGCTTCTGATCAGCACGCCCATGCTTCTGACCTCCCTGACATGGCACGACCCGTGCCCCACTTAACACGCCTCGTGCTACTGACATAAAAGAAGACAAAAGTCTGATCGACTGACATAGCACGCCCCGTGCTTAGATGGGCATGCCCCGTGCCAACCACTGGATTTTGCCTATAAAAGCTCGCCTTCCTCCACTTCACAAATCGCTCAATTCTTTCCTCTCTCCCTCACATTTAGATTAGTTAACGAGCCACTTGGTTCCTTTGTATCTTCAAGTATGTAAGGTTTGTAAGAAACACAACCAGTTTAGTAAATGAAAGTATTTTGTCTATGAAGTCTTCTTTTACTAACTGGAAAATCTTTAAGCCATGATTGGCCAAACTCTTACATTTGATTGGAGATAACGTGCTTTTAACAAGTTTTCAAGTTGCTTTCATAACACTATTTTAAGGTGTGTCTAATGACTTTATAAAAACCCTTTTTATTGAAAGTGTATTACTGATTTTCTAAACCAAGCGTGCTTCACGTATCACAGACCATTTGGGGAGTCAAAACCCAAAGGTCGGACCTGTGACACCCAGTCGGGGAACGATGCATAATCCGAAAGGTGACTCGCGCCACATGCTACATGATACGTTCGAGGTCCTTATGTCTATGTAAGCAAACTCGGCTGACGACGCAAGTGCGGGCTGAAGGTATTTGGTTGGGAATTAGGGTTGGTAATATTTTGTCACTTCACGGAAGCCGGGAGGTACGTCTTTGTGAACTTGGCTCTGGTTACGCCGGACGTACATACACGAAAGCGGTGTACGATAGAAACAGACCTTAGTCCCTTAAAAAGATCATTTTTATTATAAAATAATCCGGCACGCAGGGTTGTTCCCCTGCTGGTTCATGACGGCGTGTCGAGCGTAATGGTTGCCTGACAGCACTTTCCCTCGGCATTCGTACTCCTTGCAGACCAGTTGGATGGTGGTTGACCAGGTGGGCCGAAAGGCGGTCGACTTCCTGTGAGTGAACAATCTTGAGGTAAGGTTATAAAATTCCAACTTGATTACGAGTATTCAGTGACGTTACTCCAATCAATATTAACCCTATCATACTTGAGATCAAAGATCCATTTTATATATATATATATATATATATATATATATATATATATACTATAAGAAAAACTATTTTCCTAAAAGATAAAAATTGGTTAAACGTAAACAAAGGTTGAGTATTGGGAGTCCTCATTTTCCATTGTGTCCTGATCGACCCTGATTCAACTTACCGCTACTATACTGCCCACGATGGGTGCACTTGCCTGTGTAATGTGATGAAATGGTAGTTGTCAAGTAAATCAGGTATTATAAATTTAAAAGCTTCAAATGCTAAAAAATGGTGTCGCAAAATAATGCTATATTTTATATACACCACAGCACACACCACCAAGTCTTTTCTCCGATTCTTCAATCTTCAAGAAGAGGGCCTTAAGTTTTTTATTTTTTTTTCATCACGCAGAAGTCTCTCTTTTTTAAGTTCTAACTCAAGTTTTTCCATGTAAACAAGGTTGATGGATCCATCCTTGAATTTTATGCAATTAACAGAATGTAGTTAGATGCTTTTTAACAAAGTACATAAATAAGAAAGCATGCAGAAAATAAAGTTTCAAATACACATAATGTATTAGATGAAACAGTAAAAAAATGAGAATGCTGCAAATTCTTAAAGTTTGATAATTCACAGAATGTAGCATAAAATAATGTAGCAGATGCTTGACATCAACAATCTTTTATTCTTCTAACATGATCCTACAAACATTGTTGGAAATAAATTAGTTCTTATTAATATATAACATAAAGACCCTATTATTTGATATGTTATAAACAAAAGACGTCTAAAGGAAAGAGTGGAACACATCATGTCTTCACTTTATATAAAGAAGAATGGAGATCAACATTCTTGTATCCACCACCCCCCCCCCCCCACCCCCACCCCCACCCCCAACCAGCACCTGTAATATGACCTCAACGTTCTTAGCATAAAATAACTAATTTAGCATGCTACAACAGTCATGTAAGAAAGTAAATAACCCGTAGCTACTTAATTCAGTTTGAAACGAAATTTTATCGATCTGTAACTATAATTATACACAAATATAGGGATCCCAAGTTAAACGTGTATCAATAATAAACAAAACAAACAATTTTATGAAAACAAATTTTAGTTAATGAATAACTTGACAATTACCATATTCTGGACAAATTGGTCTCCCAAAACATATTGAAATACTGAAGAATCGCTAGCGCCGTCTGTTGAAGCTTCTTGTTGTGCACTATTCGTTCGTGAACGTCCATGAGACGAAATTAGTGATAAATCAAAATTAGTGATATGGATGAGAAAGAAGACCTGGTTATTCGCTGGAGGAGTTTAATTGGAAATTTTTGGTGAAATGAGAGGGAAAAGTATATGATGAATCGATAATAAGTACATTTAGTTCAAAATTTTGGGTGACATTTGAACTAGTGGTGGAAAATTCAAAAATTTTTGTGAACATTTTTAATTAAAAGGGGGGGGGATTGTTTAAACTGATAAAAAACCCAAAATTAATAAACAATATGTATATTAAACATAATTAAACATAATTAAACATAAATTTAAACATAAACATAACCAAATTAATTAATTACATGTCTCCACATGGCTCTTCCGGCGGGTTCATCCACTGGATCTTCATCCATCGGTTCTTCTTCTTCAAGATGAACTTCATCATCCAGTTCGTAAAAGTCTTCAAGTGCCCAATCCCAGAAGGTTTCATCCTTCCAATGGTTATCCACATAAGGTTGAGTAGGAGCTTCATCCTCTTGAGGTGTTGAAATAATGAGATTGTGAAATTGTACGAGTATATCAATTTCGGTTGACATAACTGTGATCCTTTAAGCATATCGGATTTAAAAGCCCTATAAATGGAAGATATTTTTGCTCTTGACGGCCATCGAAAAATAATCCCTAACAAAAAATATGGATGAATATTAATTTTACTATTTTCTTTTAGATATAAAAACAAGATTTGACTAACACATGCTTTGCGGCCGGGATAACGCAACTACCAAATACAGTGACATTGCTAAAACACAACTCAAAAATGAAAATAATAAATTACTATTCAATTAAGAACAAAAATAACCAAAGACCGTCATGTTGCGAATTTTTCATGTATAAGTATTTTATTTTAAAAATATAATAAACGAGGGCTAATATATTAGGATATCAATTAGGAGCAATTAGGGTCAAAGTTGGTCAATGAGGACCAAATAGATTCAATGAGGACTAAATACTGTCAGTTAGCGTCATTTAGGATACTTTAGGATCAATGAAGACCAGTTATGGTCAATTAATATGTTTAATGAATACGAATGAGGACCAATTCAATGAAAAGGTAGATTATCCTCATAGGATCGATAAGGAAGGAACATGACTAAGAAGGATCGATCAAGTATGACCAATTAGGACCAATGAGGGCCAATTAGTCTGAATGAGGACCATTGATACCAATAAGGGTCAATCAGTCAGTGAGGGTCGATTAAGACCAATTAGGGTCAATTAGGGTCAATGAGACCCATTAGGACCAATGATGGTCGAATATGCTCAATTAGGACCAATAAGGATGAACTATGACCTATTAGGGCTAGTTAGGACCGATGAGGGCCAATTGGACAGAATAAGTACCAATATGGCTTAATTCGGGTTAATGGCGAGCAATTTGGCACAATTGAACCAACAATGACCAATTATGGCCAGTTAGCCTCAATAAGGATCAAATAGACTCATCGAGGACCAGTTACTTTGATGTACGACAAATTAGAGTCAGTTTGGCTTAATTGACCCTAATTTGATTATAGTTAGGCTAACTGAGCCTAATTGGTCGTAATTGACCACAAGTGATCTTCATTTAACCTAACTTAGCCTAATGGACTATAATTGACCTTCATTTTCCCTAATTCATCTTAATTGAGTGTTGAATGGTCCTCATTTGTCAGAATTGACCATTATTGACCGTAATCGAGTCTTGACTGGTTCTCATTGAGCGTAATTGGCCTCAATCAGCCTAATAGACCCTAATTTCCCTTAATTGGTCCTATTCGGTCCTCATAACTCGTAATTGAGCATAATCGGCCCTCGTTAGTTATAATTGGTCTTCATTGACGCTAATTGATCTTCATTGACCAAAATTAACCGTAATTGACCCTGATTAGGCCTCGTGTCTTCATTGGTCCTAATCGGTCCTACTTGAACCTCATTGGTCCTCATAGGTCCTAATTGACCCTAATGGATGTGGATTAAATTAAAATAAATTAATAATATTTTTTTAAACCAAATTTATTTTCAGAAATTTTCTCTTCTCCCTTTAACTCCCCCTTCCCAATATCAACTCCGATAACTTCCAATGTTTCAATTCTTAGGGTTCATTTTCCAAAAACAATTACCATCTAATTTGTCTCCAGGTTTCTTGGCGATTTAAACCTAAACCTTACTCTCTAATTTCCACAAATGGCACCCAAATTGAAGGGAAAGGCTGCATCAAAGCCTACTCAACTGTTCTTCGCCGAACACAATGTTGTAGGGTACTACGAGAAGTCTGATAAGTCAAACCCATTTGATGAAATGATCTCCGTTTCTCGATTGAGAAACTACAACCGTGACTGATCAGAGTTAATTGGGATCCGTAGCAGTAATTGACATGCTTTGGCCTAATAGGCTCCAACACTCTCACCAAAGACTTCTAGGTAGGCATCACGGTCCACACGGATGATCAGGTTTTATACGCAATGCCTGCCTAGATAGACCTCCAGCTACCGGTGTCTTTCCCCTTCCAGTTACTACATGTCTACTGCTAGGAATCTAACTCCGACGAAATTTTCAAAATCAAAATTTTCAATATCCTAAAATGACACGTAAGACACCATTACTAAGGATAGAGGCTAGGAAGCCAGAAAGGATTTGTGTATATGTGTGTGTCAAGTGTTAACGGCAAATGTGAGATCTAAGAGAGGCAAGTTTAAGCAGCATCTAAAGACATAATATAATAATAGGCATGCAGACATGAGTTAATCATGTAGGACACCTAAGGCATATAGTCTAGGTTATCCGGTTCTAATAACCTAAATCCCTATAGCCAAGGCTCTGATACCAATCTGTCACACCCCAACCGTCGGCGGAATATGTCGGGGCGCGATGATTGTCCAGATACACATGACAACTAAGGGGCTATTTGGTTTACCTCTTAATGAGGTCTGAATGGTGTCTGAATCGCACAGATACACACTGTTTGTTTGGAACCTCTGAATGGTAAAAATGTCTTAATCGCTAAGAGATTCACCTTAAAAGATGTCTTATTCATCCAGTCTTTTACACAAGTCTTTACCATCCAGACAATTATTCATCCAGCACTTAATGAAACAGTTTGAACCAAACAGCCCCTAAAATAAGTTGTAATACTTAAACATGCCCTTTTTCATTAATCAACTAAAGATATTGTACAATAATAAATATGTGTAAATACATATCAAGCTGATTTAAAGTCTTTAATCTAGGTCCAGCAATCCTAGCGTGATCATATCAAAGCTCTAGTATAAATTCCTGCAACATGTATAAAATCAAGTGTCAACTACAAAAGTAGTTGGTGAGTAAACACATGTTTATAAAACATATTTTTTAACACATGCGATATATGTGATAAGAGATACATTCAGATATACAGTCAGTCAGTTAATGAGCACGTAAATATAACAAACCCTCAATCACTTTGACTTCACATCATCATTTCCTCATATAGAGGGAGACTGGCATACTAGAGACCTCCATAACAATTCCACATAGAATTCATTCAATCAACATATAATCGCATAACGTTTAGAGAAATGATTATGAATAGAGATACATGTTACACCCCAAAAAGGTTAAAAGGTTAAAAGATAATGCAGGTATGATTTCTCACAAGTTGGATTATCATTCGAATGAATCACCATTAGAAATGATAATACGAATTGAATAGTCATAACCAACAATATTTAAAGAGGGGGTTTAGTGAATACTCACCTGATAAGGAGATAGGATACGAGAGATAGAATCAATTTGAGAGATAACAACACCCGGGGATTATCCTAATGAAATGAACATGCTAAATGAATAAAGGAACGTATGATGACTATGAATATGAGTAATTTAAGTAGTTAAGGCTTTGTTTGGTCAAAAGACCATTTTGCCCTTTTATGGATAAATTAGGGTTTTAGTATTTTGTTTAATAATTAAATTATTTATCTTTTTTGAGCTCATATACACTTATTGTATATATAAATATGTTCTAAGACCAAAAATCAAGTTTCAATACCTTTTGGTTGATTTGATATTTAATATTTGTATTCAAAACCCTAATTTTGAAATAATTATCAAATAAATAGTAAAATCTTTTATAAAATTAAATAAAATTAGGGATTTTACTCAAAATATTATTTTTAATATATCTTGAAAGATTAGCCCTAAAATAAATTAGTTTGTTTGATTTTTGCAAAGCAACAAAGTAAAAACCCTAATTTTGACGTATTTATTAAATAAATACCAGAACATTTTATAAAATTGTAAAAACTTAGGGTTTTATTCATTATCATATATTATAATATTCTTCCAAATAGTAAACCTTAGTTCAATACCTTTTTCTCAATTTGGGCATAACAACGACATGAAAACTCTAATTTTAACCAAATTTTAGATAAAATACCAAACCTTTACAAAACTTAAAATTAACTTAGGGCTTTCTTTAAACACATTATTTTAAGATTACCTACAAAAATTTAGACCCTAATTCCAACCGGATCACCCAATTTTAGCAAAACAAGCTCAAGAACCCTAATTTTAGCATAGTTTTAGAAAGCATACTTAGAGAATGATTTAACCAAACTGAAAGAGGTTATTTTAGATCATACCTAAAGAAGCTTGACTCAAAAATTCGGATCCAAATCTTTCACCGTTTGAGAGAATTTGAAGGACCAAGGTTCGGACGAGTTTTAGGGTTTTTATGGTGATTATTCAAGAAATTTGCGAGTTTAAACGCCACAGCTGCGAAATAAGATGCCCACACGTTCATGGGTGACTAAGCAGGCTAATTTGACGCGTAGATGGTCAAATTGGTCAAAAACGTAGCCCCCAAGTCCCAAAAACGCGATGCTGTCAAGTTTCTGACCCCATATTGGGTCGCGATACGCGTAGGAGGGGGAGGGTGGTCTTGCGATACGCGAGCCACTTTGGCTGATTGACAGAAATGGTCCCTGAGGTTTTTATTTGCAATTCAGCCCCTGAACTTTGGTTATTTAGCGATTTTAACCCCTAGGCTTTCCAACCTTATCATTTTATGTCCAAAAATAATTTAGAATAATTTCTCATGATTTTCTAAGTCTCGGGATACGCATAACGAGGTATAAAAATATATATTTAATATATATTTATTTTCTTTTTATTCGTTCGGGCTCATTTTAACTCGTTAACCTCCAAAATTTTATGAGTAAATTATATTGATCTTATAAAACATTAAGGAACATTAAAATATGATTATTGAAATTTTCGTGACTCCCGGTTATTAACGGTTTTGCATGAAAAAACGGTAAATTCATTTATTTGTGTTTTAATTAACAAAATTGATCCAAAATTTAACCAATTGGTTTTAAATGTTATAAAATGATTTTAGAATGTTCCAAAGTATATATTTTGAGATAAAGACCCCGAGATTCCCGGTAAACCATAAATTAAATACCGAAATCGCATAAAGACCGAAAATTGCTTTATTTTTGTTTTAAGCAAATTCTTTAACCTAGAACTTTGCAAATATATTATTTTGATTTTAAAAATGATTATGTAATGTTCCGAACATGATTTAAATATATAGTTTGGACAATTTCTTCCGGTAATCGCTAAATCAAAACTCCAATTTGCGTTACAAGTTCAAATTTGGGTCGGGTTATGTAAATGGGTCGGGCACAGATGTTACACAAGGTCGGCCCGTTGGCTCTTCTTTGCTTAAGGTTGCTGGCAACACACCAGTTGAGAGCAGCAAGATAGTTACTGAATTGACGGTTTCATGTACAAAACTTGAAAATAAATTGGAAGCTCTCCGTGCAATTGTCAGAGCCCAAGGAGAAAAAATTGAATGGTTGAAGGCAAGACAATCTTTGAAAGCCACAGATAGGTAAGGTTGTCAACCGTTGAAATGCAATTCACATGTCAAACTAGATTTAATTCAAAATATTATTTTACGCAGGGTTGAACAACTTGCGCCGGTTGAACAAGTTGATCCGGTTGAACAACTTGCTCCAGAGGAACAAGGTCATGCGGGTGAACAAGTTGATCCATTTTAACAACTTCATCCGGAGGACCAAGGCCATGCGGGTGAACAAGTTGATCTGGTTGAACAACTTGATCCGGATGAACGAGGCCATGCGGGTGAACAAGTTAATCTGGTTGAGCAACTTGATCCGGAGGAACAAGGCCATGTAGGTGATTAAGTTGATCTGGAAGTTGAAGGCCATCCTGATGAACAGGTTAATCCGGAAGTAGAGAAGCTTTTTGAGAAGTTGCCTGAAGAAGGAACTTCTGATGTTAAAAATGTTGAGAAGAAGGTTGTTGAAGAAACAACAGTTGTTGAAGCTCCCAAACCTGTTGATATTGAGAAGAACTTGATGGAAAAAGAACTTTAAGGTGTAAGAACAGAGGAAGGTTATTGGATTCCTTATGGTCAAAACCTGTCCTGGGCCAAATATCCAAGTGAGTTGGTCCCAGTTCCTGTAGTGGAAACTGTATGGGACATGTTCAAGAGGTATAAGCCAGTTGAGGGGAAGCTGATGAGAAGATAATCTCCTAAAAGAATTCAAAAACACTTCTTTAGTTCAGTTGTGAACCAACTCTACCTTATTGGTCCTGATGGATGTGTTCTATATGGTTCAAAAGGTAAAGCCCCCATGCTTGACTACCAATTAGCAGATGAAGCATTGAACTGGAAATATCCTCCAGCTTCACTAGCTGTTGCATCTAAGGATGTAATTGGTTGTTCTAGAACTATCATGTTCTCCAGAATTGACAAGTATGGAGAAGATCCAGATGGTAAGAGACATGTAGATGAACACTTTAGGGTTCAAGTTAGGAAAAGGAGAAAAGATGAGAGCGATATAGCGGGTGGATTCTTAGGCATGTATCTTGACAGAATTACTCCACTTGCTGAAGATAATGAAGTTTTAGCAACTGAACTCTTAGGCAACGATATTAGTAGAGTCCTTACACTGGTTGAGAGATCTGCTGAAGATAATGAAGCCGTAAGGAGATTGCTTGAGAAGGATGCTATGATGGATGCAAATAGGAGAGCTAAGGAAGTACATGATGGTCTGTTTATGCATTAAAATTTGATGTTGAAACGAGAAAGCGTGAGGATAACAAGGTTATTTTAGACATGATTACAGAGATAAGAAGGAGATCAATTGAACAGCAAATGGTTAAACTTGATGAAGTTGGTTATGAGAAGGTAGAAAAGCTCAGAAGGGATTCTGAAAAGAAATTAAAGGCTGATCAGGAGGCGAATAGGCTAAAGACTGAGCCTGCACTCATTACAGAAATGAAGAATGCAATATCAGACCATGGTTGGCTAACACAAGAAGTGTTAAGAAAATGCGTCTGACAACACTGTATTAGACCACACGGATCTCTTATTGAAGGATAAGAGTGAATTAAAATTGGAACATGATATAGATGAGTTGAGTCATCAAGCCGACAAAACTATGATAGAAAAGAGATTACAACTGCAAAGTGCTCCCTTAGTTAAGGAAGATGAATTGAAAGCTCTTAGAATGCACTTCACTTAGCATCTGAATAAAGATCCCAAGAGCATTAATCACACTTCTCTTCCCAAACTAAGATTGATGTATGATGATGTTAAGAAGAAGATGGTTAGAGATGCAAAACAACAAGGATTGCCAAAGCCCCCTGGTGCCTTTTATCTCTATAAAGATACACAAGTTCCTTCTTCTCTTAAACCTCATAATCTCATAGATTCACTTCTTAATTCCACTACCCCTAGCCAAGCCAAAAGGAAAAACCCTCCTAGAACCACAAGAGCTAAGACTCTACCAGTAAAGAAACCTAATTTGACAAAACCTTTAAAACCCTTACATCCAAAGTTCATAGCAAACAACTTCACTCCCACTCTTCCTAGGGAACCAAAAAAGCCCAACACTTTACAAACTCCTATTCTTCCTAGTGAACCAGAAAAATCACCACCACAATCAGAATCTAACGCAAGTGACTCAGATGAAGAAAACATAAGAAAAGTGATAAGCTGGGAGTATATTGAAGAGAGTGAAAAGTATCAAATTGTCACTAGTGATGGCAAGAAGGACACTTAGAAGCATCTGTGATGCTCTACAAGGGTTTTCTGAAAGTGAGCTACGGGATATGGTGAGGATTGGTGAAACCAGAGAAAGACTGACTTTTAGGGAGAATATTCTCTATCAAGGCCAAATTTCGGGTACAAAGTGAGAAAGTTGTTGTTGCTTCTCCTGTTGGTACTACCAAGAAAACAAAAGCACCAATTACAACTTGAGAGTACAATCTAGCTAGATGAGGAATTATACTATGTGTACCGCAGAGATGGATCCCACTCGACACATACAAAAATGATTCCAAGTGAATGGGATCTGTCGGAACAAAGGGTAATCAAACTCATTGTTCTTGAAATAGAGGATGGTGATTTGTTAAAAAAGGCAGTACAAATGAAGATTACAAGATCAACACATAACAGTCACCATTCTTAGCCAAATGTATTTAAATTTTTTTTCATTTTAACATCTACATACATTTTCAATGAATTCGTTAATACGATAGTAGATCTCCATTTTACTCATAATTGTGTTCGTACATGAAGTAATCTTGTGTTATGTTAGTATGTTGACATTTTGAGACAAGTGTTTGAATTCCGTGGTGGACTGAGATGATTTATAATTAATTAAACAATATAAATTTGAGTTCTTCGATCGGTAGAGAAGATTTAGAATAGAACTAGTTGAACTTGAGTTCTTCTGGATGAAGAGTTAATCGGTAAATTAGAGAAGCAGAAGAAGACAACCGGATGAACTAGAATTCTTCAGGAAGAAGAGTCAAAACACACATCAGATGCATAACACATAATAATTACATATATAATCCAAAAGATATGATCCCATACATATCCATTAATTAATTACAAATATGATATGATACAAAAAAAAACTACAACTTAAAACATGCTACTTTTAGAGGATGAGGAGGAAGACACCTCCAAATCTCCATCGAGGTAGATGGAGATGACCTCCTCGTCCTTGACGTGCAGGGCCAAGGACCTGACATCCCTCGGATCATCGGTGAATGGAACCGGTCCATAATCCAAAGACAACCCTGGGATCCTCAGGTAAAGGTTGAAATCGTTCAAGTCATAACCTAGGTCAGACACCATTTGACCTAGGTCATCAAAAGAGAAGGAGGTAATCTCCACCTCATCTAAGTAGCGAACCCTCTCATCGATGTATTGTATCCGGCCATTGAGTCTCGTAAAATATCCTTGGTAATAGATCACCAAAGTAAACAAACTGAAATCTTCCTCTGTCCAAGAAAATAACCAAATCAGAGATGCGAATTCCACATTAAAGCATTTGAATTTCAGTGCTTTAGATGATTACTTACCGTATTCGGGGCTATCGCTCACATTCAGAGGACGCAAATGCCACATTTTCAGAGGGTGATGATAGACCAAAAATAGAAAGAGATAAACGGCCTATATGGTGATGATGATGATCGACCGTTAGTTATATCCGAAACTCGAGGTGGTAGTTAGAGATTAGACGTCAACTAATCATATATATCCTCCGTCGCCTATTCATATATCTTCTCCACTTCATCCTACCAGGAAAACAAATCGTTTCCTTTCGCCACACATGTAATATTTTACCGTGACCATTACTTATCTTTGTCAGTTACAATAAATAAAAAAAAAGGCATGAACACTGTACTATTTAGTCACACAACCTAATATAAGTGGTCATATGTATTAGTTTTTAGCCACATAACTAATGAAAAACAGTGGTTGTTGCTCACATTTAGCCACGCATAATATATACTTTACATTTTTGATTTTTTTATTTACTAAGTACAAAATCTACTCTTCCGTCACACAACATTATATAAGCGTGGCCAAATGTATCATATATATTCGTTTTTTGTTACATGAATAATAATTCATAAAAAATTCGTGGCCGTTTGGTGCATTTCGCCACTCTTTTGTAAGTGTGAAAAATAAATGCCACATATTTGTGTAAAACAGTGGCTAAAACCTTTGCACCTGATTGTTTTGTCACATAAACAAAAAAATACGTGGCTTAAAGGGTGCAAAGGCTATATATTTGGTCACGGATACAAAATATATGTGGCTAAAACTAGTGTTTCTTACCTTTAGCTACATTTTTTTTAAAACAGTGGCTAGGAGTTTAAAAAAAAACCGTGAATAAAGCCACTTTTTGACGTAGTGAACACATATACAAATGCACCACTATTATTATAGAAATTTAGTTAACCACAAGGACTTGTCCAAGTGGTTACTGTTGATAAGGGGAGACTTGAGACTGATAGGTCACAAGTTCGATCTTTGAGCTTCTAGTTTTACCATCCATCCGTTTGTAGAGATAAATTTTCACTAAAATAAGCTTAATTGGTGTAAATACTTTCTGGACATTCACCGTCAAAAAATTTATAGAAATTTAGTTTTTTTTTTTGGAACGACATCGATCAGGCGACCTTGGTCTCACGTGTAAAACTACCCTTGCGAGGCTATGTCCAAGGTCGATTACTCAGACCTCCGTGAGAACCAATACACCCCCTCCTTAAGCTTTCTTGTGTCAGAAACCCCCTCCTGGCCACATGGGGTAAAACTGTCTCCCTTTGGATTAAAACCCGAGTCATATAGTGACCAAAACTCTAAGAGCCAAGGGAGTAACCACTAGAACAAGTTTTTTAACCGCAAAATTTAATTACTGAAATTTTGTCGAGTGAAATTGATAGACATGGACTTATCACGTGCACTCTCATTCATGATTTTGTGCATACATTCTAGAAAACTCACTCACCTTAATTTGCATCTATATCTATACTAGCTGGTCAAAGGATATTTAATTTTTGGTCAAGTTCTGGTACGTCAAAGGAACAAGAAGACAATGCGGCAGTGGGGAGAGTCAGAGACACGAACAGGTACCATTCGTCTTTATGTGCATGGTTCGTTCTCTGTATCTACTCATAAAATGTGTTCATAGTGTTGAAGTTTTGACAAACACCACTCTCTCTTGGAATTTGGTTCCTCCTGTTCCTTTTGTCTTTTTGTTCGTTCTATCTCCATCTACACCGTTGGATTTCTATAAAAGAACCTCAAACGTACACCGTCTAAATTACTACATGCACGTACTTAAAACCCAATTCACCATAATAGGTAAACTTGTATTGATATTCATATAGGGTAATGATAATTTGTAAACACGTTCTTATTTTGTAAACGTGTAACAAATATTAAAACCTTTATAACTTTTTCATACGTTAATATTTAATAAAATATTGCACAAAAGATCTTAAAATTATGTTATCGTTAATTTGGAAAATATAAAGTTTCGTTTTTTTAATACTACACATGTGCACTATTAAAAGAACTCATAAATGCAATAGACATTAATATTAAAAAAAAATTTGCATTATAAATCTTATAATTGTGTTATCTTTAATTTTGAAAAAGATTTAATGATCTATAATTTTGTTTAATTCCATGTTGCACATGTGCACTATATCGCATTATCATTAGTACCATTAAGGTTTTAGTGTTTTTTTATGCTTTTAACATAAGGAGTGTTTTTTTGCATGATAATTCTCCTTGTGCACTACTAATGATAATGATACGCATGTGCACTATTAAAAAAATCACAAAATGTCAATTCTAATTTTTTTTTCCAGAATTAAGGACAATATAATCCTAATATTTTTGGTGCAATTTTTCTAAAAATAAACATTAAACGTATGAATAAGTTATAGAGGTTTTAATATTTGTTTTCACGTTTACGCAATAATAGATGTTTACGTATGATCCTTACCATATATATAAATAAGGAAATCCCCCCCCCCCCCCCCGAAAATGAGTAGCTTAAAATGGTTCTCAAAAGTTCTGAATTTATCCTAACCATATATATATATATATATATATATATATATATATATATATATATATATGTCCATTAATTACAAATATAATATATTCTAAAAAAATTGCAACTTAAAACATGCTCCCACTAGGGAAATTGTCTGAGTTATCATATCGGCTAGCTAGTTTTCCATGGGCTACCTTCAAAAGAAGAGGACGAAGACGCCTCCACATCGTCATTGACGTGTAGTGCCAAGGCCCCGACACCTGAATTTTAGTATTTTAGATAATTACTTACGGTGTTCGGGGCTATCTTCCATATTCAGAGGATGCAAATGCCACATTTTCAGAGGGTGATGATAGATGAAAAAGCAGAGAGAAAGAGAGAGAGAGAGAGAGAGAGAGAGAGAGAGAGAGAGAGAGAGAGAGAGAGAGAGAGAGAGAGAGAGAGTGTGTGTGTGTGACAATCTGACCCGTCGAGTGAACCCCACAGCGAAAACCAATCAAACCCATAAACTGGAAATCACGTATATAAGCGTAGTGCGTCAATCTAGAGTATTAGAGAATTCTATCATTCTTAAAACACATCACAAACATCACACACAAGGTTATGTCTCGAAACATTGGTGATTAACTAAAAGCCTATACGTGTTGCAACTTACGTGCGAAACTGTTACATGAATCTAATTGGGTGGTCGTATTATGATATATAGCATATTTATACTTGATTCTAATGGCCTTAATGTGATGAATATGATGGTGAATGAATAAAGTAGAAAACGTAGAAAACCATGACAAAAAACACGAAAAAAGGACAAAACGAGGCCGATCAAAAAAAGTCAACTAGTGGGTCTGACCAAGTGGGTCACGGACCGCGAGAATGCTCCTGGTAAGCCCCCGACGGTCCGCGAAAATCGTCGGACGGGCAAAACCCTAATGACATGCTATTTAAGCGATTTTAGCCACCATTTACTCCATTCTTACAGCCCTAAAACGCCCCATCAGCCCCTACCTACTGTCAAAATCATTCTTGGCATCATATCTCAAGTTTTTGTGTGTTAAATCAAAATACCGAGCTCATTTTTCATCACTGATCGTTCCTATATCGTCAGTAGATTCATATAGAAAAAGTGAGGAATCCTGTTTTCGACTCTAACTCTCCCACTCCAGTCGTTGCTTTTCTTTCTGTTACTTCGAAAGTAGCTGCTTCAGCTCTTTGCTTTCCTTACTTAAAAAGTAATCAAGCTTGGACATTTATGATAGATCTAAGTTGCTATGATGTAGATACGATGATTTCATGCATAGTTCAAGAGTTATATGTGAAAAAGATTGGATATTTATGATAAAATATGATTTTCATGATGATAATAATGAACCATGATTAGATCTAGGTTTTTAAGCTTGCATGAGAATAATGATGTGATTTTTATGTGTGATTCATTTCGTGGATGCTTGATAATGCTATATCTAGAGTTGACATGCGATAAATTTGCTAACTTTACGTGAAATCTTTGATAAAAATCCAATTTTTATGTTCATGCATGATAGATCTAGGCTAAAGGTGGTTAATTAATGTTCGATCTGTGATAAAGTTGCATGATCTAGGTTATGGGATGCATGATAGATGATAAAGTTGTAATCTTGGTGTTTGGTTGCATGAAAATAATATATTTAAATAAATATTTATTTTTATCATACGAAACGTGATCGTAGGTTGATATAACGTGCATGCATGCTATCACGAACACTTTATATAGCTTGAAATATGTTAGACGTGTAATAATTATGCTTGACGTGTGATAAAAACATGGTTTTAACGTGAACTTTGCTTAAACACAATAAATATATATTTACCGGGAAAATATTATTTATGGAACGTATTCGTGTGAACCCATGATTTCTTGGTTACTTGTTTATATGTCTTAGGTGAATTTAATTATAGGTTGTACGCGTGTACAATTCCTAAGTCTCCTACCTTGGTTGGAATGACAAGATTTTGTAAGATCGCCATGTTGATCTTACATCGTATACGCAGGATAATTTTTAATCAATTGTGACGTGTGAATATTTATTACCATGTAACATGTTATATGATGCTTACGTGTTAGGATAGATATTTGAGAGGACTCACGAGTTGTGGGGTTAGCAACCTGTTTATTTACAAGCTTTCCTTAAGATTGTTACTAACAGACGAGGGGAGCGCCTTTCAGACTCAAATCCCACCTCACTTTCCTCCCATTAATCATCCATTTGGTATGAATCCCAGAAGTACTTGTGCTGTTCTGATAAATATAGTGCTCGTGAATGTCATTTAGTTGTAGGGCCTTATGGTCAAAGTACCGTTACACTCGGATACGTTGTCATGAACCAGCAGGGGAACAACCCTCGCTCCGGATTATTTTATTATGAAAAGTTCTTTATAAGGGACTAAGTTCTGTTTCCTCCATGCATTGCTCTCCCGCATACATGGGCGATCGTAACCAAAGCAAAGTCCACCAACGCATTCACCACCGGATCTACGCGGTGACAAAATATTACCAACCCTTTATCCCAACCATTACCTTCAGACCGCACATGTGTGAAAATCGAGTTTGGTTACATAGACATAAAACACTCGAATGCATTGCTTTGCATGGGTGCGAGTCACCATAAGGATCATGCATCGTCCCCCTGTCGGGTGCCACGGGTCCGACTGATGAGCTTTCGACTCCTCAAATGATCCACAATACACAAGATAAATTTGTTCAAAAAGGTGACGATACATTTTCAACATAAAGAGTTTTCATAAAGTCATTCGTAGATACCTTAAGGTGAGCTTATAAACTCATTTTACTAATCCGCCAAAGGCTCGTTTACTCCTAAGTGAGTGTAAGAGTTTAGTCAAGTATGGCTATAAAGATATTCTTAAAAGAAAATGAGTAGTTCATAGATAAACATAAAATAAAATCTTATTAAGTAAAGATTCTTACAAACTTGATTAAAAAAAAGAGACTTAAAATGCCAAGTGGCTCAGGAAAACAAAAATCTATTCTAGAGACAAGGGGGGGAGAAGTGAGTGGGTTTTAATGAAGAGAATGGTTGGTATTTATAGGAAAATTCTTTCCTTGAGCACAGGTCATGCTTGGTTATGGGCACGGGTCGTGCCTGTCAGACAATCTGTAGGAATATTCCTTTTCACGAGGCGCGGGTCGTGCTGGGTCAGGGCTTGTCAAGTGTCAGTGGCACAGGTTGTGCTTGTTAGGGGGCTTTTGGCCCCTAAAAAGTTAAATTTTAGGTCGACATGGGACATGTTTGAGTTTAACACACGCCATGTTGACCACAAAATCAACTTCCTATCGTTGTCGTACTCAAATTTCACTATTTATGGGTGTTGGGATTTGGCAGTGGTATTCGGGTCGCCCGGTGACATTTAAAAATTACGTAACCAATAGATTAATAGTTTATAAAAGAGTTTACCGAATTAATTTATAATTAATTATGTAACGCAGCGGAATAAAGTATATATATACAACAAATTATATATATATATATATATATATATATATATATATATATATATATATATATATAGTAAATCTAATTAATCAAATAACACAAATACCAGTACGCAACATTATCCGATTACCAAACATACAAACACAGAAATAAATAAATAAATAATCTAAACTAATAGTGAGTTTAGATATACCTTGGCGGTGTTGAACAAATGTTCGAGACACCGAGTTTCAACGAACGAAGCGCTAGGTTGAAACGGAACGAACCACTTTCGGTCTCAAACGGTTGTCGCGTATCGCGATTATTCTCGTGGTCCAGTGTCGCGTACCGCTACGGGAAGGCGTTTATGACCCGTGGTCATTACGCATCGCGAGAGTACGTCTTGACAGACGTCCCGTCTCGCGAGACTACGAGATCAATCAGATTCAAATCTGATTGCAACCGGAGACGGCGCACGACGAAAAGCGTCAGACTCACGTCGGCGGGCGACGGTCATGTGACGGCGTGCAATCCACGGTGGTGGCGGTGGGTGACGGCGGTGACGACGGCGAACGGCGGTGGCGGCGGCGTCGAGTTTCACGGTGGTGATCGGCAGTTTTGCGGCGGCGATTGGCGGCGAACCGAGCGACGGATCAAGGCGTACGAGGCGGCGATCTCTAGACCGTAAGGCGCTCTACGGGCGTTGACTAACGGAACACCCTAACTAGCAACCACCACAAAGTTATGGTGGTGCGAAGATGGCCACCGGACGAGCGGTGGCGGCGATCGGCATAAAAAACGGCGGCTGCCGTTTTCTTTCTTTTTGAGATTTCGAGAGTCGAAAGAAATGGAGAATTTTCTCCTTTCTTTTGTTGCCGTCGAGAATCGTTAGGTGATTAGGGATAATCTCCTAATCATCTAATATTTATTAGATGACCATTAATTCGCGACGGGCCCCTCTCGAATATAAAACCCATCTCGTACGCGAGTCCACGGGTTAACGTTAGTAAATATTTCACTAACGTATAACTCGACCGTGATTTTAAAATAAAACCACTTTTATTTAAATATCGTTCACCCTTTATTATTAAGCTGGTAATAATAATATTTTTTTTGAACAGCTGTAATAATAATATTATTGATTATTAATTATTTATAACTATTATAAATAATATATATAATCAAACGTTTTCGTTTCTTTTACCGGTTAACGAGTAAGCGGGTTTAGAGTTCGTTGCACTCGGTGCAACTCTTACGGGTCGTAACCGGGTCGGGTTCAAGATTTGTCGGGTCAAGACACATAATATCCAACAATGGGCCCCCTAACTCATTTTCTAGCTCGAGATATGCTTTTGAGAAGTTTTAAGCTTTTTCTGACCGCATCGTTGTCTTCTAGCTGTTGTGCTCCAAGGTGTGGTTGAGTTTTAGGTTACCACTTTGTCTTGACTCATGAGAGAGGCTTATGTGGGAATTTTGTCCATTCTGTAGGGCATAGTCCGGGTCTTGGCTCAAAATCACGAAGTCTTCAGATATTCTTCATTTTTCAGCATTTTGACACCTTTTGTGATTTTCACCTGGATTAGATTGAATAATTAAAAAGGAAAATATAGAACTATTTTGCTAATAGCTAGTCAGGAATAACCCAAAATGTGAGGAATGTTGGATATAAGAACCTGTATAATTTAGCGCACATCAGTCACTTGTCGTTTGTTCACGTATATCAGGACGGTCAGTCAACATGGTAAAACACTTACACGCTTATGTGTCCTAGGTGATGTCTAATAGAATTCACAGTTTTTTCGTCTTCTCTGACTTTTTGGTTGTTTTTTATGCACCCGAGGTGAGTTTTTTGCCACATTTTTATCTTGTTTAACTACAGCGGGAGAAGACAATTGGTAACAGTTAGTTTTGATAAGCTCAAGCTTTTATTTTATATACTATTTTCTCAACCATGGATGAAAATATGCCTTGGGAGTCCTTCCACTAATTGTGTACCATTAATATCGGCTGATAATAGGGATATATGAATTAGATCTACCGGGCTTGACAAACCCTGCCTAAGCTAGTCACTCTAGCCCTACTTGCCTCTTTAAAGGAATGGAATAGGTATTATGTTGTCCTAAACTTTGGTCATGCTCGGCATTATATCATGGTTGGAAGGCACAGTCTTAAACTGTCAGTAGTTGGTATACGAGGCCTATGGTGTTATAAATAACATGGACTAGCTATCCAAAAGTATATAAAATGCTTAAAACTATTTTCTTTACATAATGTTTGATTCCTGCTTTGGTTAGGTTTCGTTGAGGATAATCGGTTAACTTAGCATGTTTCTTTTCAGGTACTTAGGAGCGCTATGGAGCACATTAGGATCAGGGCTCATCTCTTTTACTTGCATATTTATGCTTCAAACTGTTATGTCGTTTGAGCACCTTGGGCTCGAGATACTTAAACTTATTTATGGTTAGATTAACTCTTCTGCTACTCTAAAAACTTTTGTTAAACTTTTAGACTGTTAAACATTGGGTTTTGAAGGAAGGTAATTTCCAAGGTGATTTGCTATTATTCACAACCACAACTATATAGGATACAAAGTTACATAATAAAGCCTATACAATAGCTAGAATACAAAAGTGAATACAATACAATATTCTAGTCTAGTACACCCCCGCAGTCGAAGCGAGAGGACGTAGGATGCTGAGACTGGAGTGAAAATCTTCGAACAATACACGTGGTAGGCCTTTGGTGAAGATATCTGCAATCTGAAAACGAGATGGCACATGTAGGATGCGTACCTTTCCACGATGAACCTGTTCGCGAACAAAGTGAATATCCAGCTCAATATGTTTGGTGCGCTGGTGCTACACCGGATTGCCCGAGAGATAGATGGAACTGATGTTATCACAATACACCAACGAAGCACGAGAGACGGGCCGGTGCAGCTCTAAGAGTAAGTTGCGTAACCAAGCTAACTCCGCAACAACGTTAGTAATCCCACTGTACTCCTCTTCGACACTGGAGCGGGAAACCGTGGTTTGCCGTTTGGACGACCAAGAAATGAGGTTCATCCCAAAGTAGACACAGTAACCGGAGGTGGAATGCCTCGTATCGGGACATCCCGCCTAGTCTGTATCAATGTATGCCAACAGTGTAGAGGACGTGGAACCACCAAGTGTGAGCCCATGATGCGAAGTTCTATACAGATAGCGAATAATGTGCTTAAGCGCATTCTAGTGATCGAGACGGGGTGCATGCAGATCTGCTGCACGGCATAAGTAATATCCGGTCTGGTGAAGGTGAGATACTGGAAAGCACCTGCGAGACTTTGATACAGGGTAGGATCATCAAAAAGAGGACCAAATTCAGCACTCAGTTTAGGATTAGTGTCAACAGGTGTGGCCGCGGGATTGCACGACTGCATGTGTGCACGCTCCACAATATCCCGTGTATAGGCAGATTGAGAGAGGAACATCTGATCTCCCTTACGAGTGAATGAAATCCCAAAGAAGTAACTTAGAGGGCCTATGTCCTTCATGGCGACCTCACTAGAGAGCGAGGCCATGATCTAAGGCCGTATCGGGTCAGACGAAGAAGTAAATATGATATCATCCACATAGATCAGAAGATTGGCAGTGTGAGATCCATGGGTGTAGATAAACAAGGAGTTGTCACGCCGGCTCTATTGAAACCCCTAAAGAGATAACATAATCAGTGAAGCGTTGATACCATGCCCGCGGTGCCTGTTTCGTACCATACAACGACTTCTTTAAACGACACACATAGTCTGGGAAATCTCTGTGACGGAACCCCATGGGCTGATGCATGTAGACGACCTCATTGAGGTGGCCGTGAAGAAATGCATTGGAGACTTCTAGTTGATTAATTTTCCATGAGTGAGACAGAGCTAGAGAAAGAACCGTCCAGATTGTGGCCGGTTTAACCACTGGACTGAAAGTCTCCCCACAATCAATACCAACATGTTGCGTACGACAATCACATACAAGTCGGGCCTTATATCTTTCCAAGGTACCATCACTCCTGAATTTATGCTTGAACAACCAAATATCATGTATAATGTTCATGTCATCACGTCGAGGAACCAGTTCCCAAGTCTTATTCTTAATAAGGGCTTAAACTCGTCGGACATGGCATTTTTCCATTAATATGAGGACAAAGCGACTTTAAGATTTTTCGAGAGAGGTACGAGGGATGTGGTGTTCAAGTTGAAAGGTATTTTAGGCTTAGAGATACCGGACATGGATCGTGTGCGTATGGTACGGGTTGGTGGAGGGGGAGGGTGTGGTGCATCATGAGCACCGGTGGACGAAGGCTGTAACGAGGGGGCTGGGAACGACTGATGGACCAAATGGGAGTTGGGTTGTTGGTCCGTAGGTGGTGTGGGCTGTTGGGTCAGAGGTGGTGTTGGCGGTTGGGTCGTAGGAGAGTTGGGGGGTTGGGCGGGCTCGGTGTTAGGAGGTGGGGGTGGCTATATCGTTGGTAAAATAAGGGAACAGAAATGGGTTTAGGGTGTCGTGAGAAACCGATAGGAGTCGGGAGGGGTGACGGGAGAACGATGTTTGTAGGGGAATACCGTTTCGTCAAATATGACATGGTGAGATAAGATAATGTTGTGAGTAGAGAGGTCCAAGCATTTGTACCCCCGGTGGTGTGTTCGGTATCCTAGAAAAATGCATGGATAAGAGCGAGGATCGAGTTTGTTAAGAGTGGTGGGAGGAAGAAGAGGATAACACAAGCACCTGAAGACTCGGAGGTGTGTGTATGAGGGGTGATGATGATAAAGGAGGTATGTGGGAGTGTGAAAATGGCGAACTTTAGAGGGAAGAATGTTTAGGATGTAAGTTGCCATCTCAAGGGCGTGATGCTAATAAGTGGGCGGAGAGAGGAGTGAGCTAGAAGAGTACGAATGATGTTGTTTATCCGGATTCTTAATGTTTATCCGGATATTTTAAGTTCTTTCGGATATCTAATGTTCATCTGAATATTAATTGAATAAGACCTCACCCAAAGTACTGAAACCAGATGAGACTCCTCCTCAGTCCATATCAAAAGCAGCAGTAAAGGAAAATGTAAGTATTTGAAAATTGGTTCAATTATATATTCTGTTCAGTTTCCATAAGCTAATCAACTACATTTTTTGTAGGAGGAAAATAAATTATGGTTCTAATTCAACTCAAATCAATAAGGTTGAAGATGTAGACCACGTGGTAGTTTTCTTCGCGGATTGAGAATTAAATTAAGAGTAATGGTTGTGTATAGTGTAATTTGTTTCATTTTGTTATATATTATAAATTGTATGTACTCATTAATTTTTATTTATTTATTATTGTTAATAAATCATCTGATTTTTAGATTTATGATGTTAATATGTAGTATATTTTTTTAATTTATTAAAAGTTTTAATTAATTAAAATAATGCTTAAATTGCATATTATCCAAATGAGTGTGGCTAAAGGGTACCAGCGGCCATGCTTATTGGTAAAGAATGGCCACATAAATCACAATCATTATGTGTCACCAAATGTTAGTTTATAGTGATTTTTTTAATTTGTTTTCAAATGATGTGGCTAAAACATATATATGTATGTGACTATATAATACCAACAGCCACACTTATGTACAATACATGTGGTTGTTCCAACCCTTTAGCCACACTCATTGCAACAAGATGAGTGACTATAACAACCCTTTGGCCACTTTTTTGTTTCTAATATATGTGGCTAAAACACAAATATATGTGATCATATAATACCAAAGGCCATGCTTTTGATATTTCACATGCCCATTGCCACCCTATGGTCACGCGTATTGGGAGAACATATATGATTTCAGCAACCCATTTGGCCACGTTTTTCTATCATATGTGGCTAAAATACAAATATATGTGACCATATAATACCAAAGGCCACACTTTTGATATTTTCACATGGCCGTTGCCACCCTTTGGCCACACGTATTGGGAGAACATATCTGATTTCACCAACCCTTTGGCCATGTACTTTTAATATATTTGTCGCTAATAGGGGTGAGCAAAAAATCGAGAACCCATAAAATTCCAAGATCCCGAACAGAAATATCCCGAGTACCGGACCGATTTTTTGTTCCTACTTTTTATCTCGGTCCCTAGATTAGTCCCATCTCGGTCTCGGTCTTGGCCTCGGGTTTGACCGAGAAACTCCCGATAATCCCGAAATCCCGAAATATCCTTGGCCCAGTTTTAAAGCCCAAGATAACCCAAGGTGAATTAAAACAGACGGCCCTAACTAGAATGGAAAAAGTTTGAAATATGCGAACGTTGATGAAAATTCTGCAAAAACACACACATCTGCTCTCCATTAAATCATCTCCCTGGCATCGATCTTCTCCTAGTGCTCTCAATATCATCGATCAGATCATCGAAGGCCTGCTCTCATACAACTCCGTAAGTTACATTCTAATGATTTTTTTTTCTAACTTGTCGTAAGAAGTTCTTGATTCATAATTTAAGAACATAAGTCGATGTTATGTTATATGAGGTTAACAGTGAGAAGCATACCTGTAATGTTGGTTATAGTTTAATCTCCTAATTGACGCATCGTTTCATAGCAATAGGTATATAATCGTTTGAAAGGGTTGGGAACAAAGTTGTTATGGTGGTTTCTGTGTATTTGATATATGCAAAGAGATCACTTTTATTATTATTTGATTACATCACTGTTATTATTATTTGATTACAACTATACACACATACGATTTGTTTTCTGTTTTCGATCATGCAATCTACAATAAACTTCCTGGCAATAAAGGATACGACTACAAGGTTTGGAATATCGTATACCTCGGTATTGAAACGTTGTTCTCCATTCTTGCTTTGTAGCTATTATGGTCTTCTTTTTTTTAATATACTCAAAGTGCAGCCACCATATGTGTAAAACTCGGGATTCGGGAAACCCGATACCCGATCAACAACTCTCGGTTGGGAGACCGATACCCATAGTAGATATTCGGTCCGGGACTCGGTCTCTCTCTCAAAATCGGGAGTCGGTCTCGGTCTCGGTTCGGTACCAAAAAGTCGGTTTCCCGACTTTGCTCACCCCTAGTCGCTAATACAAAAATATGTGTGACTATAGAATAACAAAGGCCACGTTAAACAAACACGTGTGGCCGTTGGGACCCTTTGGCCACGCTTTCCGGAAGAATTGTTTGAGTACAACAATAAATATTGGTACCCTTTAGCCATGTATCTAGGTGGCTTCAGTAACTGTTATTCTAACGTGGTCGTATGTTACATACGATGACGAGACCTTTAGTGTCGATTGAAATGAAGAAAAAAAACGTGACCAAAGACCTATGGTTATGGTTTTTTTTCCGTGGCCAAAGGCCAATATTGACGTAGTGAATTGCGATGTGAAGGTAATGATCATTACAAGAATAGCAAGAAAAATGTGCTGAACAAAGAATTTGATAATTTAAAACATTTCCCTGATGAGGATATTACAACTTTTATTTCAAGATTTGCTCATTTGGTTAGTGAAATGGAAATAGTTGATATAAAGAAAAAGGAAGAAGAGTTGAAAGAAAAGCTTTTGGAGGCTTTGCCTAGCAAGTGGGAAAATTAATTTCTTGTGTTGACTCATGATAAGTAATTTGCTTCTTTGATATTTCACGAACTAACAGGTAAATTACAAGCTCGGGAGTTAGAGATGTTAACAATAAACAAATCATCAGCTACTGTGCTAAATCCTAAAATTTATTATGGTCAGAATGCTGCTAGTGCAAATGCTAAAGCTAAAGCAAATCAAAGTTCTTCGCCTGCAACACCTTTTATGGCTAGAGATTTGTTTAGAAATAACAAAACTAGTTCATCTGAAGTTTGCAATGTCAACATTCCAGTATAAGGAAATCAAAGTGCTTTTTCAGTAAAGACATTGGAAGATTGTATGCCATTGATTTCAGCACCAATTACATCCTACTATGGATTTGTTACTGGAAGTGTTCCAAATAAATGATCCGATTGATAAAGATTATGATCAGATTGATCCAAATAATCTAGAAATAATGGATCTGAATTGGCAGTTTACAGTGTTGGTGCATAGAACGAAATTTTTTTTGAAGAAAACAGGAATGAAAGATTTGAGTAACCATGGAAGAATTGGTTTTGATAAATCATAGGTCAAGTGTTTCAAGCGCTCTAAATTCGGACATTTTACACGTGAATGCAATTCATCAAAATAAAATAATAGTTCAAATTTGACAGATTCAACAGTCAATTCAAAAACTGCATTGGTTAGTCAGCTTGATGAAGGATATGATTGGAGCAAGACATTTGGTACTCAATCAGCTTTTATGTTTAGAATTTCATCGGTTGATGAGAATCAGACAGATAGTGAATCTGAATCTAGTGGTGGATATGAATCGATGTCTGAGCTATGTTCGAAGAAAGATAAACGTTTTGATGAGTTGGTTAAGAAGAATGGTTCTTTGTTAGAAGAGTTGGAATTTTGGAATACAAAGTATGAAAACATGTCTGCAACAGATGTTTTTTTTCAAGAAAACCTACAGTAAGAAAAGGACACTTTGTTCTCAACAATATCAAAGTTAACTGAAGAAAATGATGAATTAGTTAAAGATGTGGATAAATGAAAGGAAGAAGCAAAGGATATGGCGGTAGTTTTTGATGATTTGTATGTAAAATCAAAGTTTAAACTTGAAGGTCTTGAGCAGACTATTGTTGATTTACCTGCTAAAGAATTAAGTCATCAAGAAGCCAATACGGAGTTGTTAGATGCCAAAACGGAATTTCTTCGGGAAAACAAGCTTTTGAAAGCTAATGTTGAAATTCACAAGAACAATGAAGAAAAGATTAGGAAAGAATTCTTCGATGAGTTGGAGAACATGCGGATGCAGAAAGATGAGACTAACAGAATAGCAAAGGAAGTTGATTATTACTGAAAAAGAACTTGTTGAATCTCTTCAAAATATTTCTGAATTGAAGATTGAAGTGCTTGATGTCAACCACAAGTTGAACAACATCACAAGTTCTCAATCATTCACTAGTTTTCTCTGCAAAGACGAAATTTTTCAAAAGGTGTTTGAGAAAACCGCTCCTCCTGCTATTCCAATGGAATCTCCAAAGGATTTAAATGAAAACAAAGAGATGGTTGGAGATTATTCGGAGTTTGTTGACGAAGAAGGTAGTCAGAAAGGAAAGTAGAAGAAATCAAAGAAAGTTGGAAAGAAAGTTGTTACTCAAAAGAATGAAATTCCGAAGATGCCAAAGTTTGTTCCTAGTTCGTCATCTACAGAAGAAGAAAAGGCAGCTTCATCAAAAGAAAAAATTGTTACTCATACAGAGATTGATGAATCAATATTTTATGAATAGAAGAGTTTGAAGAATGTTAAAGCTGAATTTTTAAACCTAGCCAAAAATAGTCATGAAGCGTCTGGTTCTCAAGGGAAGAAATTTGGACGTCATGTTGGTTTAGGGTTCACACAACTAGAGATTGATGCACGAAGACTTGATTGAAAACAGAAACTCAAAATGTTTGATTTGATGGAAGATGATTCAGCTGATGCTAAAATAGCTAAAGCAATATATTATCTTAACAAGTCTGAACAGTCCAGGAAGAAGAACTTTTCAAAATCATCTCACACTGGTGAGAAGTCTCCGAAGTTTTCTTCTTATTGATCTAATTCAACATCTGACAGTGTTCAAGGAAAGAAATTGAAGACCAGGATGTGCTATAAGTGTCTTCAAAGAGGACACCTGGCTCAAGATTGTCATATAATCATTGGTCAGAAGAAGCAGGAAGCTAGTTTTTCTCCTGAAAGTTCACTCAGCCCCACATCAAAATGGGTTCATAAATTGCAATCACAACATGCTGATTGTTTTCATTTGAATCTACTTTGTGTGATGATGTGCAGGATCATAAGCAGGGAAGGACAAAGACCTCAACACATAAATCAGAAATTGTTGATAGCTCGGCGAAAAGTCAGACATTCACTGATCATCGTAAATGCTATCTTTACAACGCAAGAGGTCGTCTTGCTTTATCTTGTCCTTCAAAATTTTTACGAAAAGGTAAGAAACCATCTGGTGGTTTGCCTGTAGATCCCGTCAAGATCATTAATCAAGTAGGCACAGTTTTAAATGGGCCCAAAACTTTAAAATATGTTCCTAAGCATGTTGCTAAGGAAAAAGGTGGTTCTTTCAAGATTAATCATGTTATTGACTTATCCAAGACTGTTAAACCACAGATGATGTGGAAACCTAAGATGGTTTTCAAGAAAAAAGAACATGACAACACTGGTAGACATACAGCTAAGGGCTGAGGTCCATTTAAAAAGTAATTGTTTTTACTAGTGTGTGTAGATTTTTCAAAGAAGACCCATTGGTAGTTGTGTAGTTGCTGATAGTGAGGAATCTGCTGATTTTACTTAAATTCCAAAGATTTAAAATCTTAAACTGATTTTCAAATCTACAACTGAGGTATCAAGTGTCGATTGATCAGTTTTTCTTTCTTTACTATTTCGTTTATAGTTTAGGAGGGAAATTGAAAATACCAAAAATAGCGTCTTGTTATTTTGAAAAATGAAAACTCCAAAATAGAGTTTTTCATTTTAGGAGGAGAAACCATGACATGATGAATAAATGCAAAATATATAAAGCCATGGTGAATACATGCAAAATATAAAAAAATAAAAAAATAAAAAAATAAAAAAATTAAAAAATAAAAAATTAAAAAATTGAGAAATTGATCATTGAGAAATGATGGTACATTGGCTAACGTGTCTGACTCATGGATACAGTAGATGAAAAAGCCATAAGACCATTGTTTGATGTGCTAGGTGGGCTCGACAAATCAGAAAGTATTCAAATACGATATACATTAAATGCTTATGTTTAACCTAGTGGATAACATTTTGAAGTGTATTTCATGACATTATAGAAAAATATTTGAAAAAAAAGAAAATGAGAAGTCAGTGTGTATATATGTGTTCTTTTTGCCCAAAAAAAAACTTGTTTGATTTTCTTTATTTTCTCAAATGATCGGACTATCTCTGCATGTTCACAAGACCGACCTGATAGTTGTTCATTTGAGGTTCTTCTTTATTTTTCTTGGTGTTTTCGTATAATTCATCGGACTTTCTCTATGTGTCCACAAGACCGACCTGATTATTGTTGAATTATACAATTTCAAAATGTTTTTTATTCTTAATTTGTTAAATCGAGGCCTTATTTGTATATCAAAAGATCGACAGTAAGGTAGACGATTTAACGTTTTTTATTTCTTTTGCATGGAACATAGTTGACGATATCATGAATTCAAAACACTATGTGATAAACACAAGTGTAATCACACGAGAATAAGAAAATGTCTGAATATGTCTGATAGTGTGGGGTCCACTGGTCAAAGCAAATTAATAATACCTTAACATATCCAGATATTATGAGTATGATTCTGTATGAGTTTAAGATGGACAAATTATACCAGCAATCAACATGGCTTATGTGCTTCAGTTAGTTTGAATTGAAGTGTAGTTCAGTGCGTTAAGATCAATATGACCCTAAATAAGGATCTTTCTCAAACTAAAATAGAGTGTGATTCTGTATTGCAATTTTATTTCATTTCAGAAAAAACAAAAAGATTTTCGGTGTATTTTAGCATAACTTTAGGAAAACCAAAAAGAGTTTAGGTGTGTTTAGATATAAACTTTCTAAAAGCCAAAAAGATTTTTATTTCTGGTTTGTTTTCGATCTGATCGACATGAGATACAACAAATTCAAAACTATTTTCAAAATATTTTGGTTCTCCAAAGGAGATTTTTTCCCTAGATTAAGTTAATTTTGGTGAAAAAGAGAAACCCAAACTTCTGACTTCTGAAGTTGCAGGTTAAAGTCATGACTCAAGCATGATGAAAGGGGGGAGTATGCTAGAAGATGAATCAATTCTAGAAGCTTCAATTTCAGTTGTTTCGATGATGTGATTCTGTTCCAGCCATGCTAGTTCTAGTGCAACTGAATTCAAGATTCAAGGTTGATCATCGAGTATTATTCAAAGGAGAGTATTTGAAGATCATTTGAACATTTGAATTTTTGAAGATTGTGTTGACGGATACATCATATGCAAATGGGAGTTTGTTAGTGCATAGTGCACATGTGTCAAATGATGTATCATGTCATATCTGTAACAGTTGCTAGAGCGTTCTGAGTGAGTCATTGTATTCTGTGTGGGAGAATGAGAGCCACCGAATAAGTGGCGAATGATCACCGAATTAGTTCGTTCGGTGGGCATCTCATTCGGTGGACTGCTTTCTATAAATGTTGATACATAATTTGTGCGTCGTGTGAAGTATCTGGACAAGACGATATGAAGATCTGAACAGGACGAAGCTACTGCACGAACTGATCCGAACTGGCACGAACGAGGATCATCCGAACTAGCAGTTCGGATTGGTTCGGACCAGACGAACCACCAGTTCGTCTAGGTTCGGTCAGTCGGGTATATATAGTTGTTTGTGCATTGTAATTCGGTGTGGTCGAGAGAGTGTTTGAGCATAAGTTTATGTTTTCAGTGGTGTTTCTCTGTGTTTGTTCTCAGTGATTTCTAGAGTTGTAATTGTTCTTTGTTGATCAATAAAACAACTTTTAATTACTCGTTTGTATCCGAAATAGCTAGATCGAGTAGACGATCCGATGCTCACGTGTTTTCAATAAATAGCAACCTCATTCGGTGCATTTGTAACTTTTGCCAGTTGAATGTTCATGCGGTGAGTCTGTGTCTGTTCCAGTTCATTCGATGGAATAAATCTCGACTTGTGTTTACTTTTTATGTCATCTTCTAAGCTTGAAACACTGAACAAAGATCTTTTCAAAGGATTTACAGTTTGGTGTTAAGGTTCACCTTGGCTCCAGTGAAGGATGGTTTTTATCAGCTCTATTTTGTTTAAAGTTTTTAGACTTTTTTAGTAACATAGGTTTTTAGAGTTTATTTTCAATAATATAAGTTATGTTGCGACATAGTTAACAAGAAACTATTATGTGTCATGGTAAGGTTAATATTGGGTTTAATGTCAACCGTGTTGTTATCCAAGGTTCAAATTAATTTGAGGTACAACATTTTATTTATTTATTTTTCTCTAGCTAATGTCTTGTGTTTAATTAAATCCAACTTAATGTATACTTTTTTTTTTTTTGCCTTATTAGTTGCTCATCTATTTGATTTTATTTTATGCCCTTTTTCTATTTTTACTCTTATTTAGTTATCGGTGTTAGGATATAAATTTTTTTATCAAGGCCTGTGTGTTTATTTTTTTAACCACCTATTATCTTTATCTAATAGTGTCCCATCGCAACGTTCGCCCCTTGGATTAAAACCTAGTTTTATATATGTAATAAAGTGGGCTATATCTCATGATACAAACTTTTTTTATTAACAAAGTAAGTTCTTCTAATTTCTTCATAATGGAATTTGTGCCCTTCCTCCAAATGAGATCCTATTACTTTCTTGAGTAGGCCTACATGTTATATAACTCGTTTATTTATAAACCAACATATACTAAGGGAGACATAGAGAGTAAAGTATTCAACACTTGTTATTTTTAACTCTTAATTTCAAATACATGTAGCAACTCTATGTTGATCACCACTATAGAGTTTCCATAACGACTGACTTGTTATCACCGTAACTATTTCCTGTTTCATCGTGGCATGATTATTCTGTGATAGTGAGACTTTAATGTACAAATAAGCGTAATCCATTTCTTTATATTATTAAGATGGATATTCATTTATTTGTTCATTTATTTTAACTGTTGAAAGTGTAAAAAGGTGTAAAATGTATTTATTCATGTAGTAAAGAATATTGATCTTAAAGTTTAAGATCTTGAAGATAATGTTTATTATTACTAATTTAAATAAATTCACAATCTATTCTCTATCGCCTTATCTATTATCTTTGCTCTTTCTAACGATAAAAAGTAATGCCAATATGATAAGTCTCCATTCATAAATGCTTTACGTCACGCTTATCACCCATCAGTTTTATCATCAATTATGTAGAGTAAAATATTATCCTCGCTTTGGGTTGTAACAAACTTACATATAAAATACAAAATCCATTTCAACTAAAAATATGGAAACAATAGGAAAATTTAATTAAATAATTTAATAGTTAAGATTAACACAGTTTTAATTTTGTACTAAACTAGATTTACTATCCGGTCCTTACCGTGGGGAAAGTGAAGGACCAAACAGTTACATTGCTATAACGCAAACGCTACGTGAAAAAACAGAAATACAAAAACATCGTAACCATGCTAAAATTAGAAACCAAACACTAAAAGTATTAAACGTATGACCTAAAAGTAATAATAATATACACCATCAAACTTTTTATTAAAATCATTGCACTTGAAAAAGAAAAAAAAAATTACGATACCAATGTTAAGTAAATGGTACATGTATAGGGTGGCGATGGGAGGCTTGTATGTTGAAAGGTGGTGGCTACTTGTCTCTTCCATGGGTGCACCTAGGGGAACATGTTACCCAAGGGTAAAATGAATTACGGGTTCGCCCATTTCTACTCAGACACCCCAAAATTCCAATATAAAACTCTAAACTGTCCCGGTTTGATCAAATAGCCCCAGTTTGATCAAACAGCCCCGGTTTAGGTTTTTTTTTTCATGATTCTTTTAACTTTAATCTATAAAAAAATCACGATTCTTTTACACGGTTTTTTTCCACGATTCTTTTAACTTCCAATACATTTATTTTTCATCAAAAAAAAAATGAAGAACAAACCGGGGTGGTTTGAGCTATAAGTCCCGGTTTACTTTTTGGTAAAAGCTTATTTTCCGGAAACTGTACTGATCTGACGGATTTGATTTATTCAAACCATCCCGGTTTGATCAAACAGCCCCGGTTTGGGGTGTGAATTTTGAAAAGGGATGTCTGAATAGTAGGTCCCGGTTTGGGTTGATGGAATGCTCTCGGACGTGAGCTTCAAGAAAATGGGGTAATTTGCTAAACATGTATTTTTGAATGGTGTGTTTGAGTGGATATGTCAACAAAGAAGGAAGGATAATGTTTGTGGAGGAGAGCTCCTCCTAGCTTTCGGTTGCAACAAAGAGGAGAAAAAAAATTGAAGTTGTGTTTTGTGGGAATTATTATTTGAGTCGACTAGAATTAAATAGAAGAACAAATCAAAGGGTTCGATCAGGATGTTTGGGGGTCTTAGGCAGGTCGATCAAACAAGAGGGAGGGAACAAGAGTGTGCAGGAGTGGGGATGACTATGTTAGCATTATTTATTTTAGTTTTGAACATCTATTTAAGTTTATGTTTTATTATGTACAAGTGGGTCAACCCGCGCTTCGCCGCGGAGTTGACCCGTTGGCATTTCCTCTTGATTCTGTGCTTTGCAGTAATGAAGAACTCACCTACCATCACAGCTGCTAATTCGACAGGAGCAATTAGGATTTTGTAAAGCTCTAACAACAACGAAAGAAACAACGATTTTAATATGCGAACCTGACAGATGAAACGAAATATATCATCAAACCGAACCAACACGAAACTGTTGTGAATCACTGAATAAGTGAATGCTATCAACCTGCAACTAAAACAACACAAAACACTCTTCTCAAAACCCTAATTTACGAACGGCAGAAATAGAAATCCGAAAGAAACAGTAACAAATTAGGTTTGCCATCGAAATAAGCCCGGATGCTGAAGCAGTAATAAAGTCGATTCAATTAGAAAGATTGGCGATGGAATGAAATTGCATAGAAGAATCAAATAACAATAACAAATCTTTGCTTTCAAGTTGTAACATACCTGTACTCTGGCTTATGATTTCGTGCAAGAGAGAGAGACGCAATAAAAACCCCAAAGAAGAAATAGGTGAGTTTATCCTAAACACAAAAAAAAAAGATGAACCATAAATAATCAAAATAAGTTTTGTTCTTAATGAATACTCACTCTGCACATTCAACCATTTTTTATGTTAGTTCTCAACAGTCTTCAAGATCAGAGACTTCTTTTCATCCAAGTACTGCATACACACACACACAAAAAAAAAATTAAAAAAATAAAAAAATTAATGCTTTGCAAACCTCAATCAGCTGATGATAAGTCAGCATGCCAAATCACTTACCTGGTATTACCTCATATAAAAAAAATCAGATCAGCAGGGCCCTTGCTGTCCATTATGTAAAGCTGAAACAATATCAAAACAGTTTAAAAGAAGAGATTACATATGAGAAAGAACTCCATATATAGCAAAATTAAGAACCCACAGCCCCAATAAATTAGAAATCAGGATATATTAGCCGAAAAATTGAATTCAAATAAACCGAAAAATGATATCACATAAGCGACATATTGGCATGTGATTGATTACCACTAATCATAGCATTTAATCTCACTTTGTAAACTAAAGGACTAAAATCAATACTGTCAAAAGTGTTAGTTGATACAAAATATATATATAAATATATCATAAAACTAATGGATTAAAAGCAGTAGGTAAGCAAGAAAAAATGCTTCAATTCGTCTAACTGCAAATTTTGCAACTATTATTAACATACTTAATTCTGTTGAAATTTAAAGTAGGAAGACTCACAAATATCAGAGAGAAAAGTGACCTATTAATCCCCAACTTTCAACTCTATCACGTGGGGTCGTAATATGAGATGAGGAACACAAATCGCCATTGTCAACGATCGATGAAGGAAGAAATGCAAATAACAAAAAGAATAAAAACACTTACAAACACATATATTGAAGAAGCACCTGCAAATAACAAAAAAGTTTGAGCATCAGATCAATATTCCTTGAACTTTAAAGTCTAAGTAACCATGAGATACGCATCTCCACTTTATTTAGTTTCTTATACTCGCAACATAAAGCATAATCGACCGTAAAAAAATAATTCGGAAACAAATACAATGGAAATGACAACCCACCATCACTATAACCTAGGAACAGCTAGAATTGTTATTGAACCTGCAAGTCTGCAACACAAAGATGGCATTCTAAACAACAAAGAAAATAACAATCAACCCACGAAACACCAAACAACTAAAATCGAACCTGCAATTGGGATCTTGTACATAAGCATGTACCTACAACATGTGACTAACCCAGATGCAGCAAAAAATGCACCTCTCAATCACAAATTAACCTCAATTCAAGTTATACAAAAATCAATTCAAAGCAGGCCACAACATTGACGATATATATATTTGCTGAGTTTATTTGAAATCCTAAACCCTTTTTATAGCTGTTAATTCTTACAAAAAGAAACCTCAGTGATTATTTCATCGCTGGATCAGATTGCATATAGATATACTTGCAGATTCTGACCCTCATCACCAAGAACAATGAAGAACCATGAGAACAAACACTTAAACCAAAGAGAAGAAGCAGAACATATATGGTCCGATTTTCACCCCAAAATCGATACCCGGAAAACCATTTTTTTGAGATAAGTGCATCACCGCCTCAATATACTTCCGGATCAGAGCAATAACAACGAAAACCATAACAGATTCATCATCCAAAATAAATAAATCGAGCAATTGGAAATATAGGGGAAAAAAAAGAAGAGGCAAGAAACACACAAACCTGAACCGATCGTCGCCTTTTGTTGAACTCAAACCCGCCGCCAAAAACTCTGAATCGATCTGAAACGAAGGTGAAAGACACGCCATCAGAAACCCTAAATCGATCTGAAACGGAGTTGAAAAACACAGAGCAAACAAAAAAGATAGGGAAAAGATACTGAAGAGTGGGATAGATAGAGAGAGAACAATAAACCCGAGTTTGCAGGCCCCCATTTCGACATCTGAGAACCCAAATCGCCTTAAAGCCTCAATTTTCGAAGAATAATAAAAAACCCTAACATAAAATCATTACCTAGATGTCGTGATATCAACTGCATCTGTAGAAGAACCATTATCGAAGCCATATTTTAAGAAAGTCACGATGACTTCTTGATGAAGAAATTAAGAAGGATGTGGAGAGAAAGAAGACATGTATGGGCAGCGATGGAGAGCAGGTTATGCCATCAGCGGAGAAGAGAAAGGTGAAAGAATGGGCGGTGGCGTGTGATAACATGGAATCCCTGATTTTCTGGTAACCTATCTCATGAAAACAACCTCCAACCTATGAAAAATTACAAACATGCCATGTATGCATTAGGGACTTGTACACTATGTTTTGAAATTAATACCATAGGTTGTATTATGTTATTATAGTATAATTAGACTATTGGGTCAAGTGGGTCAAGAATAAGTTGCTTTAGTCTAGAGGGTATTTGGGCCTTAGTAAGCTAGCCCACCCTAAGCAACAATGTGCAGTCCATGTGTCGAGATTGAGCCCAACCCGATTTCCTTGATGAACTCACGGAGTTAGGCAGTTTAGAAAAACTGCAAACGTCGTGAATAACTCCTAGAATCAAGGAGGATTACGGTTTTCAATCCCTTGTATATAGGAAGGGTCGAAGTCAGAAACATCTATCGTCGATTTGTATTTTTTCTCTACACATTGATGCATATCGATTTTCTAGTCATATTCCAGTTTAACGCTTGATCTTGTTAATCGAATTTCTGTTCGAATTCTTCTATCTTTCTGAGTACTAATCTTGATCATGGATCGGTGTAAACATACATGCTACTACCATGATGATGATTTACCTATTGAGAATCATATTGGAGGAATCGATCCAATATGTTCTCATGCAGTTTGTTGCGAGTCTGGGATCAACAGACTAGTCTCCTCATTCTCTTGTACTTTGCCTACATAGTATACCCAATGGTTCAAATTCTTTGAGAAACACAAGACAAAGTGAGGTGATGGATGGTAAAAGTCAACCACTATGGGGAATACAACTTAGTTAAGGTAAGTAACTAGTTCAAAGGTGATGGTTTCGGTTGATGCTAACTGAATGAGTGAGGGGTTTGGGTGATGGGTTTCAAACCGATTGGAGGTGGCTCGGTTTGGAAAAAAGAATTGGTCGGATGTGGTTCGGGTTTAAACGAATGTCTAAAGGTATTAAAGGGGAAGAATCATGGGAATAAAGATGAAAGTGAATGAGGAATAATCTTTTTAAACGATAATCAGGTATTAAATAGTTCACGTCCAAGATAAATGGAATCGTGTAATAGTATTTATTACTGATAAATACTATTCTTTATAATTTTATTAAATTATCTATCAACTTTGCATGGATTTCGTAAATACTATTTTTAATATCGGTAAATGGGTTCAATCGGATGTTAACGGGTATCTGGCCGACAATATGGTCGGGTACTGTATTACTGTATATGGACCGGACATACAATGCATAGAATTACCTAATTTACTGGAAATTAAGTCTAAATGCACATACTATAACTTACCACTTTAATAAACTTGGATGTTGACATTGGAATTGTACGTCTTGTCACATTTCTGTAAAGTCATTATACATAGGCGGGGAAACATGCGAAGTGTATGAAGCCACAACAGACATTGATTCCTGTCAATTTAGCCGATCTAGCGGACCACGCTGTGCCACGTCCTTTAACGTAATATAATCCGCTTCTTTTTACATGAAAAAGAATAACGTCGTCTTTTTAGAAAAGAAAAAAAAACTTAAAATTAACGCCTTTAAATAAAATAACGCAGTCGAGGATACCAATAAATGCGTAATTTTGTATCACGCAACATAGAATATAAATATTTATGCTTCCTTTAATAATCATCTTTTATTTCAATTCACAAGCCCTTAACCAAGTTGCGTAATTTTGTATCATGCAACACTTAACTTGTCCGCCTTACAAAACACTTAGAGATTAACAAATAATGCAAATGTTTGAAATAATGATGTAGGAGCTATATTTTACTAGTTAAACATCATATTAATCTTTACATTTGAGTTTCACAATGCAACTTGGTTAAGAACTTCTAAATAACGCAAGTATAAGTTCAAAATAACACAAGTTATGATGTGTTGATTAATTGAAAATAACCAAACTCTTAAAAATAACGCAACTCTTATAAATAACGCAACTTCTAAAATCTTAACTTTACCTAATAACATCATCTTGATTTAGCATTTAATGGTATTTGTTTTTATAACGTTATCACACAATCAAAACCAATATAGATGTCCAGAAAATGTATATATATTACATGTATAACAACTATAGGGTGGGATATTACAAAATCTTTAAAAAAAATTAAAAAAAAAAACTCTAGAAAATATCACAAAAAAAAAACACAAGAAATAATGCCTAAACCTTCTTGATCTCCTCCACAACACCCTTCTTGTCCTTCATCTTCTTAATGATGTTGTCTATGACACCACAAAGCAATCTATGGATCTCCTGCTTCACCTACAGTTGATCCGTAATGTACTTCGTGGCAATAGTCTGCATGGTAGAAGGAGGATGATCATCAACACGATCCTTAAGCATCTATATGTGGTTTTGGATGTTGTTGGTGGTGAAATCTGTTATCATGCCGAATGAATTTCGCATGATACAATCCTGCTTCCTCCTCTTGTAGTTTGATGAAGATGAAGCAATTGTAGCAAATTTAGAGTGAGTTGAAAGATGATAGTACAAACTACAAAGATAAGTGATATAAAAAATAATTCATGCATCAGCTTCAAGTATTTATAATGAAAATTATCAAAGGTGGGTGAACCTGCAAAGTGTACGTAGCCACATCAGCCATTGATTCCCGTCAAATTATCCGATCTTACGGACCACGTTGTGCCAGTCCTCAACGTAATATAATCCGCTTCTTTTTAATTACATGAAAAGGGTAACGTGGTCTTTTCAAAAAATAAAAAACTTAAAATTAGCACCTTTAAATAAAATAACGCGGTCGAGAATACCAATACATGTGTAATTTTATAGCACGCAACATAGAATAAAAAGATTTATGCGTAATTAAATAATTATATTATATTTCAATTCACATGCCATTAACCAAGTTGCGTAATTTTGTATCACGCAACTGGTGTGCGTGTGGTGTGTAAAAAATATTATATCCGTGACACCTTTTTAGCATTAAGCTTTTAAATTTGTAAAACACGATTTACTTAAACGACTATTATTTCACCACATTCACGGGTAAGTGCACCCATCGTGGAGCAGTATAGTAGTGGTCATTGAATCAGGCTCGTTCAAAGAACAAAACAAAAGGATGGCTCTTGGTAATTCATCGTTGCGGACGTCTAACCTGATATAGAATAGAAATATACTAGTAATATTAATAATAAAGGTGTGTCTTGGTCAACTCAATCAAATATAATATCATTTGGGGGCCTATCAATGGCAATGTTGGTATCTTATAACGTATATCATTCCCTTAACATTATTTACTAGCAGGCAACTAGACCATCTCTCAGCCTCAAATCTAGTATCGTTACTCTCCCGGGTGATCGCCCTTTGAGGTACGAACCCTACGGAACTGTGGTGCTAGTGAACAAATATAGCAGTATTAATGTCATTTACTTGTAGGGCTCCTTGGTCAGCCCATCGCTACACTCGACACACCGTCATGAACCAGGAGGGAAACAACTCTGCGTGTCAGATTATTTTATTATAAAATCAATCTTTTAAAGGGACTAAGACCCGTCTCTCCCATGCTTCGCTCTCGCGCATTCACATTAGTCGTAGTCAGAGCCATGTTCACAAACATGTACCTTTCGGGATCCGTGAAGTGACAAAATATTACCAACCATTTTCCCAACCAAATACTTTCAGCCCGCACACGCGTGGTCAGCTGGGTTTGCTAATATAACATAAAGACCCTGAACGCATCATGTAGCATGGGACGCGAGTCACCTGAAGGATCATGCATCGTCTACCAACCGAGTGTCATAAGTCCGGTTGATGAGATTTTAACTCCTCAAATGGTTTGTGATACGTGGAGCATACTTGTTCAAAGAAGTTGATAATAAACTTTCAATTAAAAGGGTTTTTATAAAGTCCTTAATTTTACCATAAAGCAAGATTATAAACATAGTTTTACCACCCCTCCAAAGATACACTTGTCCTAAATGAGTGTAAGAATTTAGCCAATCATAGCTTTTAGATTTGCTTAAGAATTACTGAAAAATTCATAGACAAATATCTTTTCATTCTTTACGAAAGTTTATGTTTTAGAATCTTGAGGAGAAGGCACAAGAACACGAAAACAAATGGCTCAAAAGAAAAACGTGGTATAAAACTAGATGGAGGAGAAGTGAGCTAGGCTCTGAGCATGTTGGAATGAAGAGAATGAGCCCTATTTACAGGCAAAGTCCGAAGCTTGGCAGGGGTCATGCCATGTCATGGCACGGGCCGTGCTGGTCAGAGAAGAGAGAGGTTCTTCGGTTGTCAGTGGCACGGGGTCGTGCTATCAGTGTCAGTTGGGCATGGGTCGTGTCAAGTCATAAGCACGGGTCGTGCTTGTCAGTACTGAAAAAGAGCATCTTTGGAGGTGGGCACGGGGTCGTGCCAAGGTGGGCACGAGCCGTGTCAGGGTTCAAAATTCAGGGTTTTGATCTTTTTCATCTGATTTTCTTTATTTCTTGCTCCTTTTGTGATCTTGGCTTGAATAAACCTGAAAAACTAAAAGAAGACAAAACAACTGTATTTTTGTAATATTTAGTCAGTTCTAACCCATTTCGCAGGGGATAATTGGTAAATAAATATATACATGTTAAGGTACATCAGCAACACTTAATTGTTCGCCTTACAAAACACTTAGAGATTAGCAAATAATGCAAATGTTTAAAATAATGATGCAGGAGGTATATTTTACTAGTTAAACATCATCTCAATCTTTACGGTTGAGTTTCACAACGCAACTTGGTTAAGAGCTTCTAAATAACACAAGTTATGATATGCTGATTAATTGAAAATAACAAACTCAAAAATATAATGCAACTCTTACAAAACAACGCAAAGCTTACTTCAAAATAACGCAACTGGTAAAATCTTATCATTACCTAATAATATCATATTGATTTAGCAATCAATAGTTATCTGTTATTAAAACATTATCACACAACCATCGGGTGGGATATTACAAATCTTAGAAAAAAACATAAAAACAACATAATAAAATACAACAAAGGATGCAATCCCTTATCTTCTTGACGGTGTTGTCCACGACCCCAAGAAGCAGTCCATGAATCTCCTGCTTCACGCGCAGTTGATCGGTAATGTACTCCATTACATTAGTCTGCATGGGAGACGGAGGATGATCAACAAGATCCTTAAGCATCCGTATGTGGCTTTAGATGCTATTGCTGGTGATACATGTCATCATGCCGAAGGAATTCCGCATGATATGGTCCTGCTTCGACTCTTTCATGTTGAGCTTCTTCTCCTTTATCACGTGTGGACACTTCCTCCTGTTGTATTTCGATGAAGATGAAGCCAATGTAGTACATTTACTTTAAGTTGAAAGACGGAATTAAATACCCAAGTGATACAAAAAATAATACATGCATGAGCTTCCAATATTTATAGTGAAAAGGTGTGAAAAGACCCAATAATAATAATAATAATAATAATATTAATAATAATAATAATAATTTTGACGTATATAAAACTACAAATGCATATACATACCGTCTTATATCATTTGGAAATATGAGATATTCAATTGTGACGCGCGCTCTCAGACTTGGCCCTACGAGGGGTCACGTGTTGGATATACTCATGAACACATGGCACAACATAGATATTAAGCAGCCGAAATTTAAAACTTTTATTTATATAAGCCAAGTAATATAGTAAGAGAGAAATTGTACATAACTATAACTAATTATAGTAACGAAATCTATAACTAAGCCAGCTTGCCATAAACTCTTCCTTGATAGCTTTCCCGATTATCCCATCCTCATGAGATCCGTGCATTTACTTCTAAACGTCTCTGCAGATTCTAGCATACATACTTTTAAAAAGTCAGCTTACGCTGGTGAGTTCTACCGTTTAGTTCAAAAACCATTTTAAGTGTTTACCTGGTTTTCACAACACATTTATAAATCACACATAAATTCCTAACACATACTCACTATGATAATATATCCTATTATCTTAACAGTGACCCTAGGCTTAACTTCTAGGTCACTATATTTAACCAACTATTTTGGTTCTCCATGAAGAGTCTGCTCGCCTCTGAACACTTTGTCCCATCTCGAAGGATGGTTATTACAACGACCTGATGCAGCTGCTGAACACACTACATACTCCGTAGTCTGTCCTATCTCGAAGGATAGTTATTACAACGACCCAATGCAGCTCACTCCGTACACGGTTCCCTAGGACACCACTATGGGGAATCAGCGTCTCTTCATTCTTCATCTCCTTCGAAAGGTCTACCCGCCACTACAATTGTCATCCCACCTTGGCGCAAGATAGTTGTTACAATGACTAACTGCAGCTCCCTCCGTACACGTTCCCTAAGCCACCACTATCGGGAAGCAACATCCCTTCTTCTTTAGCATCAACACATGCTCTAACTCTAATAACTAATAATAGGAACTCATGCTTTAACTCTATTAGGTCATAGTAGCAACTCATGCTTTAACTCTATTAGGTCCTAGTAGCAACTCATGCCTTAACTCTATTAGGTCATTTTCTCATCTTAATGACTTAGTCAACGATCATGTATACTACCTACCCCTAGTTAAATAACCAGATGCTTTAGGTTTGTTATTAAACAGTGATAAGACATTCGTATACTTCAACACAAATTGACATCCCCCAAATTACCGTTAGTGTATATATACAGGATGTACCAGCGGCGTATTCTCCACACTTCCAGTATACCGGGTAACTTATACTATTATGTATATATATAAGATGTACCAGCGATGTATCCACCACATATTAATATAAGAAAATGTATCACATGTTCTCATATAATCATACATATTCACTATATGTTTACTAACAACTCCCTTGTCACTTGGCCACTTAATTTACAAGCAAGCATATACACATCACATTATAATCAATATAATTGCATAACACGTATAAGCAATTTAGTAGCAACTTCATCATATAACATGTATAATCAAGTCACAATTATCAATTGAATATATTTTCACAAATAATGTATGTATACCAACCCGAAAACATTTAAGCATTTAAAACATTTAATAGTGGCCTCATAGGACTCACTATATAAAATAGGGCTTGTAGAAAACTCACCTTTTATCTTTAACTGGTTTACTCGGACAGATTCCCGCAACGATTTCCAATTTAAGCTAATTTGCGTATCGTAAGATCTTAATGCAAGGTTTTGTATAATAAATACTTTCTATATTTATTTCTACGTTTTATTATCTTTTATATTACCATTTATTCTTTATAGGTCAAAATAACCAAAATGCCCTTATAGGCAAATAATTAACCTTTTTATTAATAATATGAAGACACACATTCCTATAAGTAAACGCTCACTCCTAGATCGCCCACTGAGGTATGCCAAGTCCCAACTAAGATTTATGTGATACCTCTGTTTTGCCAGAAACCCTAGTGTACAGGCGCCTACCCTTCCGGTCGGCATGAACTTCTAATATCCGATTAACTCGTTTTTGTTTTAATCTTTATTATTTATCCATTTTAAACTCATATATACTTATTATATATATAACATGTTATAAGACCGAAAATCAAGTCCCTATACCCTCCGAATTATTTTATATTAATTAATCATATTTCAAAACCCTAATTTCATGTATTTCTCGTTTTATTATCAAAACTCATTTTTATTTGAAACCGACTTATGGTGTTATCCATTATAATATTTTATAATATCCCTTAAAATATCAAACCTTAATTTAATACCGTTTACTCAATTTTGGCAGCATAATGTTACGAAAACCCTAATTTGACCCGTTAACAAAACTATTACCAAAACTTTTCTAATTCTGAAATAAACTTAGGGTATTCTTAAAACACATTATTTTAGGATTACCTACAACAATTCAGACCCTAATTCCCACCTTATCACCCAATTTTATCAAAACAAGCTCAAAAACCCTAATTTTAACACATTTTTAGAAATCATACTTAGAGATCGATTTAGCCAAAATTGAAAGAGTTTATTTTAGATCATACCTAATAGTGCTCCACTACAAAATTTCAGCTTCTGGTTCTTCGTTTGCTCGAATTTGGCCGATGAAGTTTATGGGTCGGAATAGGGTTTTTGAGGAAGAAATCAAAGAAATTGGTGAGTTATTTGTGTTGTTTGATCCGCTTTTTATAGGGGAAAGGTGCGCCCTAGGTGCCTAACACGTAAAGGAGTGATTAATCGAAGAAATTTGACGTCTGGATATTCCAATCACGAAACAAGGCTGAAACGTGGTTCAAACTCGACCTGAGCTTGGAATCTATCCGCAGGCCCCTTCGCGAACCGCGAAGGATTGGGAGAACATGGCTCGCGGTCCGCGACCTAGTGAGTTCCGACCAGCTTTCTCAATTCTACATTTTTAGTTCTTATAGTTCAGTTAATTGCATTTCTAACTCGTAAACTTCTATCCTTTATCAATTTATGTACCAAAACATTATAGGACATATTTCTAATAATTTCTAAGGTTTCTAAGGCTCGGGATTCGTATGATAATATACATATACATATATATATATATATATTTCTCTATTATTGTTAATTTACGTTTTAGCCCCTCAAACTTTATAATACTTATCATTTCATGTTACGAATCATATTAGGATATATTTTTACTATTTTTTAAGCCTCGGGATACTTATGATAATAAATATAAAAACGTATCTTACCCGAATATATACGTTTTATCAATATTTCACCATGTTATCTTTTAGATACGTATTCACTATGTATTTACCTATTTGGATTATCGTCACATTTATTTCACATGTATTCACATATAAACACATATAATATGATTTTTTAAACAGGTATAATCACGTCTATCTAGTATATATATATATATATATATAATTATATATAGTCACGTATTTACCGATTAATGAAATTTTTGGGATGTTACATCAATGCATGTGGATGAAATGAATTAACTTCTACCTTCCAATCATCCATATTTAATAACGCAATGAATTCAAATCTTACTGATAACCCTATAAAAATAGGCACTCGACTGAACAACACAAATCACCCTAGAAAATAGAAAATCCTTGAGTGCTCTAAAAATCCCTTCATAGTCGTCAAATTCAACAACCATCAAATGGTCTCATCATCTTCATCCACCCACTCTTTTGCTAACATAGCCTTAAAAAGGAATGATGAGGGAGATCATGCTGGAGTATAATAATGAAATACTCCTTATAGAAGGTCTCAAAAATATTTGAGAGTCTCAGAGAAACCACGCAAGAAAGGGATGGGGTCACAAAGAAGCTCATGTCGTTCCACAGAGTGCACTGTTCGTGAACTTTTCATTTTGCTCATGATAGACAAAGAAAAAACTGACCTCGAACAGTTGTAACAGATCGCAATGATACTCAAGGCCCTTTATGTGCCTGTTAATTTGAAATTGTCATTTTTAATAGCATATCGGTAATTTCTGTATTTAGTAATCTTTTTAATAAAAAAAATCCATTTTAACACAATATATCTTTTATCATCTTCCTTACATAATATAAATATACATTAAAAATGTAGAAGTTACATGATACGCAAGTACATCAATATAGTTACGGGCGTTTTGTTATATAATAACGCAAATGTATTGTTTAATCACGGAACAAAACTTCAACTTACTTTAAAGTTACTACTACATGAAAAACATTCACACAAACTTATTCACGCAAGTATCTCTACAAATCATATAAATTCTAATTATCAGTTATGAACATATAAAACTCACGATGTCTAAAAATCATGGAAACTATGATTTTTAAAACACGCAAATATAATTTTTAATCACATACCAAAAAATACCAGTTATCAACATATACACAACTTAAAACACATCGGTTATGAACATATGAAATAACATTAGTATATCTAAAAATCACGCAAGATATAATATTGTAGCACGTAAATGCATGAAAATGACCAATCGGGTGAACTGCTTGTGCCATCTTCCCACGCAAACCATGGCCAATCAACACCCATGCATGCCAATCCACTAATTACCACCTTTGCTTGCACCCACACTTCAAGAACACACCATTAGCCAACTTCCAACGGTTCAAACACCCACACCCCTCTATATAACCATCAAACATCCTCCCATTCCCACCTTACAACCCACACTTCATTCAAACACTCTCCAACACTCTCCATTTCCTCTCGGCTACAACACCACCCGAATCCATCATCCTTACCACCACACAACCTGATTAGAGGCAACTACCATCTCCTCGCCTCGAACCACCATCACAACACCACGTAACCACCCTCCATCACCTAACACCATCACAAACCCCGTCCAAGTTCACACACTCCATCCACTTCGTAGGAGACGTGCATGCTACACATAGGGAAAGTGCCGTTCATCCATTTCCACCACCACCGATCACTTTATAATCACTCTTTGTAAGTCTCTTCATCTTAGACATCTCCCCCTATTTACTCGAATTGGGTCTCACAACATTGCGTGCCACTAAGGTCTCTCCCGAAATCCACTCAAGTCCTCGTCCTCATGCATGCAACCTCATTAGGATATTCTCCAAAGGTATATCTCGAAGTATAGTCTTGTCCATTATGCATTGTTTATCAATCCATTGATTGCGTGTTCATATATACTTAGAGATACTTAGACAACACTGTAATGATGTATAATAAAACTTAATTAAACCAACACTCTAACAATAACATGCCACTGTCACAATGGCTAAAGTCCATGCATGCAACCCAATAGGTCACGTGTTCGACCCCAGTGACCTCCAACCCTTTTGTTTTATTATTATCATTGTTGTTTTGGACTTGCATGCATCTAAAACCCACATAAAGCTTATTTTCATCAAACTCAACCAATATAAAGTAATATATTGACCCAAAGGTTTATTTGGGTATTTCGTCACCAAATCCATTTTAATATTAACTTGGTATTTTACCAAGATTTAACCATTTTGGAATCGGGTCGTAAAATGACCGGGTTAAGCCCAATGGAATAGTAACCGGACTTGTTCATATTTTGGACTATACCAACCAATGACAACGGGCCTTACAGCCAAGTGTTTTATTAAGAAATTTTTTGGGCTACGGCCCACTGATTTTATTTAAAAGATAAATTGGGCTACGGCCCACTGTTTTTAAAACATAAACCGGTTAAACCATAATGTTGGGCCTCACGACCCACTGCCGTTAATCGGGTCGGATACTAATCCGGGTCGGGTTTTCTTAACCGGATTAACAAAAACCAACTTAACAAACCTATGTTAAACGATCGGTCTTTAAACCTTTTGGTGGCCTACGGTCCGAAATCTATAAACATAACATTTCTAAACTACAAACGACATGCAATAACAAACCTATTCTTTTGAACCTCTGCCCAATAAACTGAAGCAATTACAACTTAAAGGGCCACGAGGCCCACTGAGTTTATTTAAACTGAAATAGGCTTTGGCCCACTGATTCTGTGTAAACCGAAATGGGCTTCAGCCAACTGTTTTTATTTAAACCAAAATGGCCCACGGCCACTTCCTTTTAACCAGTCCACTATTTTAGCTAACCAAACCGGCCCACTGCTTTACTTAAACCAAACCGAGCCAAACTTATTTTAAGTGTAACAGAACATTTGAACTTTGGGTTAAACTATAAATGAGCCACGATACTAAAACTAACATTTTTGGATAGTCACAAGGCCCACAAAAACTAATGGTGCCAAAGAGATCCACGACCCAACTTTGGTTGTTAGACCTGAAGTCCCACAAGCCATTTTAAAAACCAACGGGCCTACGGCCCAACCTAGGAAATTTAAACCGGTTCCACACTATGCATTCCGCTAATAGGCCTAAGACCCAAAATCACATTTTTCCCTAACCCAATATCATAACGATTAACTCTAGCATATTTGTAAACATATGAACTTGAACCGGCGGGTTATGCGGTTGAACCGGACCCGGACCCACATTGAACCATTTTAAAAAAAAAATTTAAGCTAAAAAATCTAGGGTTTTTTATCATTGATAAATATAGCTTGATTAGAACTTATGTTTATATTATTTTCGATAATTGTAATTTGTTTTACCATTTATTTAAGTTTTTTTTTTTTGACATTTGTCATGGTTAAAAATTTATAAAATGTATACTATGAATTTACATGTTTGAATAGTCAATTCGATTCGAACGGCCGAGTCAACCGGTTGAACCGTTTTTTACACGAGCCTGGTCCTGTTTAAAATTCCAGTTTTAAAACATTAGTTTGGATATATGTTTTGAAATTTTAGTTGTGATACTTAATAATAAGCAATATATATTATCAGTTAAAAAAAACTAAGGTTCAATATATATATATATATATATATATATATATATATATATATATATATATGGAGAGGATAATTTAAGAAACAAATGGTTTTGAAAACTTTTGAATACCATTTTGAGCCACTAGTTATATTTATGGAAATTCCCCCTATGAATTTGAGTGGTCCCCTCTGAAAATCAGTGGGTTGGAATTGTTCTAAAATGTTTTTAAAATCAAATGCTTCTTAAATGAACTTAACCCTATATATATATATATATATATATATATATATATATATATATATATATAATATATATATATAGAAAATGGATCATTGGAAAACCTGGAAAACCTTTTTCAACCAATCAAATAATTCCTCCTATTTTCCATTATTTCTTTTATTAAAAGGGTAGTAAGGTAAATTTTACATAAACTATTTTAAGAAACCATTTGTTTCTTTAAATCATCATAACTACACTCCATATTTACACTCCATAAATCATCATAACTATCTATTTTGAAAATATCACATTTTTTATCATTATGTACAGATTTGAAGATTAGAGATGTTTATTTAGTTTATAATTTCGTCTAATTTGGTGTTTTTTATATATTGTTCATAGTTGTTACAACGGTGTAACAACGATTTCGAAGAACAAAGAGGATGAAAGAAAATGATGATGTACATGAAGACGTCATTGAAGATAATGATGATGCACATGAAAAAGACATGTTACATTTGTGTAACCATGATAATCCAAGTCTCCATCTATTATATTATATTATATTATGTTACTTACACTTGTGTAATCATAAGTTTTCAAGTTCTAATTATGAAGTTATGAATTGATTACACAAATGTAATTGGGTTTTGTTAGATTACACACTATTTAATTTGATTTATTATGTAAATTGTGACTACACACATGTAACGTAAGTTGTATATCATCTACATCTCAATTTAAAAATGGTTACATAAGTGTAACTTTAGCCCTCAACAAGTAATTACACTGGTGTAACAAATTTGTTTCATCTCAACTTCTCATAACAACGTTGACGATAATAATGAACTGGTGATACACCGGTGTAACAAACTTTGTTTCATCTCAACTTCTCGTCATAACAGTGACGTTTTTTCTTCTTCAAAATTATACATGAAATTGTTGTTACACCTATGTAACAACAGTGACGAGAGTGATGAACTTATGATAAACATTTTTTTTTGTAAAGTATGTTTGAGTTTTTTGTATAACTTGGTCTGGAAATTTAAAATTAAATGAGAGAGAGATAGAGAGGGAGAGAGATAATGAATGATTTTAGGAAATGAGAGATTGGAAAGAGAAAACTAATTAAAACATTAATTACTATAATTATGATTTGTCTATTATGACCTTCATTAAACCTATACATTTTACAATCTTGCCCTCTTTTAATCTCAACCATCAATTTTAAATCAATGGTTAGAAAATGGTTTTCCAAGTTTTTCAAAAATGAATGGTTTTCCATGGATCCCTACCCTATATATATATATATATATATATATATATATATATATATATATAGAGAGAGAGAGAGAGAGAGAGAAAGGATCATTGGAAAACCCATTAGTTTTTGGAAAACTTGGAAAAGCACTCTCCACCAATCATATAATTTCATTTAATTGATGATTCTTATTTTAATAAAAGGGTAATAAGGTAACTTTAGCATTTCTAATTTAGTAAAGTATTTTTAAAAATTAATGTCATTAACTAATTTGAAATTTTGTAGGGATTTTTCTATCATTTATAAAAAATTTTGAAAATCGCTAAACCCTAATCCCACAGTTTTTTTCTTCAAGTCGTTTTTCTCAACTACTGTATATTCATCACGTTCTTTTCTTCACATTCACAATCTCCTCATTATCGTCCATGGTGATCCAAGACCAAGTTCAAGGAGGAAAAAATCAAAACCGCGAAAGTCATCATGCACAATCAAGTTCAAGAAGGAAAAAATCAAGACCGCGAAAGTATGGTGTCTAATCATGTGATTTTAATCAAGAGCACGAATCAATCGATGGAGTGGAATTCTGTAACATATACCATTTTCAATGTTAGTTTGTTATGGTAATGTAACAAATACCATTGTATCTTGAGTACAGTTACAATACGGTAACATAATTTCCTGTTTCAGTTAACTGATAATATGATAAGGGGTAGGCTATTCGTACCCCCCTCCCTTACTTGTTGTACCCCCTCCCTGAAAATTTAAACTTGTCATATTTACCCCTTATAAATATATGTACATTAAAAATGTTTTTTTTCTAAAAAAATATTATAAACACTTCGTTAAAAAATATAAAAAAATACTTTTCTTTGGCAAGAAATTTAAAACTTCTTTTTGGGAAAATATTAAAAACAATTTTTGATCAAAAAAGCGATGATTGTAGTTTAGAAAAAAAATAGATAAAAAATAACAACAAATATAAAACAAAAGAAGTTAAAAACTATTTTCGATAATAAAAACCAATATTGTAGTTTAAAAATATTGAAAATAACAACAAATATAATAAAACCACGTTTACTAATAAATTAAAATATATATTTCTTTTTATAAAATATAGAAAAAAAATTGTGTAAAAGTAATCACGCTTGAAAAACTATAGATAAATTTGTTATTTAAAATACGAAGAAGTATCTTTATATATAATCATTTGACTTGTTTAAACACAATATAAAGAGAGTTTGATTTGTTTTTAGGTGAGGTTGTTAGGTTTTTTTTTTTTTCTTAATATTGGAATAAAGAACTTATTAGACGTCTATATAAACTAAAAATAAAAAAATTTAATTTAAGAAAATGGATATTTTTCATACACAAATGTTTGTTTTTTTGAAAAAAAAAAACAAAAAGGTTTGAATTGTATAAATCTAAAAGTTGAGGGAGGGGGTGCAACAAGTAAAAAATATGGAAGAGGGGGTACGAATAGCAACACCCTATGATAATAGTTACAATGTTACAATACTGTAACATATTTTTATTGTTCCATAACTGATAATATGTTGATAGTTTTAATACTATAACAATACTCTAACTTTTCTTTCTGTTTCATAACTTCAATACAGTTACATTATAATAGTTATGATGTTACAATATCATAACATATTTTATTGTTTCATAACTGATACATGCTGATACTTACAATACTGTTATAATACTGTAACTTTTTTTTTCTGTTTCATATTTTTATGTTTCATAACTTCAGTACAATTACATGATTGTAATATATTTAACAATTAAACATTAGAATGTTTAATTTGATTACACATATGTAAAAATTATTGTTACACATATGTAACCTTCAATTTTTCTTGAAAATATACATGAAATTACTGTTAAACGAATGCAACACGAATGTATATTACACAGTTGTAACAAAATTTGTATATGTTGATTAGTTATTGTTATAACTGTGTAACAATCGTTACTCTAGAGATGAGCTGGTGATCAACATTTTTTTTTCTTTTATAAATTTGGTTTGTTTTTTCTTTTCTAAAATTTGGTCTGAAATATGAAATTAGAGGAGAGAGAGAGATATATATTTAGGAAAGAGGAGATTGGAGAGAGAAATTGATTAAAACATTTATTGATAAAAATGTCATTTGTCTATTATGCCCTTCATTAAACCCCTCAAATTTACCATCTTGTCCTTATTTGATCTCAACCATTAATTTTAAATCAATGGTTAGAAAGTGGTTTTCCTGGTTTTCTAAAAATGAAGAGTTTTCCATAAAACCATATATATATATATATATATATATATGGTAAGGTTCAATGGAAAACCTCACCTTTTTGGAAAACCTGGAAAACCCATCTTACACAATTGATTAGTTAATCTATGGTTGAAAATGAATGTGTCATTTATGGAAATAATTTGAAATTCATTTAATGCACCAAGGGCATAATAGACAACCATTATTTTTATGAATAAATGTTTAAATCCTATTTCCTAAACTCTCCCTCCTTTAATTTTAAACTTTCATGCCAAATAAAAAAAACCTAATTTATAAAAGAAAACAAATCGTTGATCATCAGTTCATCACCAGCGTAATGATTGTTACATCGTTGTAACAATAATTTTAAGTATTTTTTTTCAAAATAATAAACGATGGTTACATAGGTGTAACCATTCAGAAAAGTTTGTAAATTGTATTCGTGGCTCTGTTATTTCTAAATCTGATTACACGTATGTAACACTTTTATTTCACATGTTTTTAATGGATGTTACATGAATGTAACACCATTTATTTTCTTTCTTGAATGTTATGAATTTGTTTCACGTGATTACGCATATGGTAGTTATTACATAAATGTAAGCAGTTATTACACGTATGTAACACTTTTATTTCACATGTTTTTAATTGATGGTACACGAATGTAACACCACGTGTTTTCTTTCTAGAACGTTATGAAATTGTTTCACATGATTACGCATATGATAGTTATTACATAAATGTAAGTAGTAATCTCCTATCAACTTCTTTTTTTCTAGGTAACTTTTCTGAATCGTTACACCTATGTAACCATCGTTTATTTTCATAAAAAAGTACCTAAAATTATTGTTACAACGATGTAACAATCGTTATGCTGGGGATGAACTGCTGATCAAAGATTTTTTTTTTATTTTTTTTTTGTAAATTAGGTTTTTTTTAATGTGGCGTGGAAATTTAAAATTAAAGGAGAGAGAGGGAGATTTTAAGAAAGAGGAGATGGGAGAGAAAAAATTGATTTAAACATTTATTAAATATAGTTTACAAATATAGATTATGTCATGTTACCATATTGCCCTTTAAATAAAAGAAAATTAAAAAAAAAATAATGTGATTGGTTGGAAAAGGTTTTTCAGGTTTTCCAATATTTAGAAGGTTTTCCAATGATCCTCTTCCTATATATATATAGGGAAAGTATAGAGTGAAAACCCACTTGAGTTGTGAAATCTTTGAAAACCCATCCAAGGGTTGTGAGCTTATCCACCTCACTCTATTTTGTCTTATGCAAAAGGGTAAGATTGTATTTTACTCTTTCTCCCATCAATTATGAATTTTGTGTTTCCAATGCCCCATCCCATCATATTTTCCTCCTAGATAATCCCTTTCCTATCTTTTTCTTTTCTTCATTTTCATTTACACTTATCCTTTAATTCTTCTACTTCTTTTTCATATCAAGAACACCCATTAACTCCATTAGTGCACTTCAAGAAACCTTAATAATCCGAAAAATGCAACCTCCGAATTTAATGTCATCTCCTCAACATCAGTTTCCTCATAATTTAGAAGACCATTTGCATCGTACGGAATCATCCAATGATTTTAATATCAACAATGGACAATCTTATGAAGGTATGTTAAGAGTTTTTTCTTTTTAACCTTTCTTTGTTCTTAATCCCCCCCCCCCCCCCCCTAACAATTTTATATTTACTTACATATGTTTTATTCAGAAGCTTCCAATAGAGATCCTAATATCCAAGACATTGTCAACAATGAGGGTTCTTCATCTAGTAATGCTGTCCAGTTTAAACAAAATGAAGCATTTTCTTGTTTCATATGTAAATTTACGTTTGTTTCATTTTACATCTAATCATATATTTAAATTTACATATGTAACTTCTGCTACATATGTAGATTACTTGAATTTACATATGTAACATACTGTGATGTTTACGTATATGAATTGATGAACTTGTTTTCTTTGTAGGTTACGAGATTTTGTGTCAAAGTTGAAGATGATTATCAAGAACTCAAGAACAATTAGCTTTTATATATTTTTGTTACCTTTTATATATATATTTTTTATGTTTTTTAAATGTTGTTGTAATGGATACTTATAAGTTAATAAAATATATTTGTAATAGCACTAATACTTTTTTTTACAAATGTTAAATCTCCATATATATTAAATTTACATAGGTAAATTGTTGGTCCAGAAACAACAATCGCTCACGATATCTAACTAATCTAAACGTGCATAATCAGGTTAGATTAGTGATTCAAGAAAGAGAAGAGAAGAAAACCAAGAAAACGATGATTAAAACGTGAAAAACCTGATCTTTGCACACAAGATGAACTTGTCGGGTACAAATAAGAAATCGTAAACTATCTTCTCTCTCTAGTTTACGATTACGATCGTAAACTCCCTAGAACTCTCTCTCTAAAATCGTAATCTCAAGGGTTGACAAATGAGGAGGTCTAGTGGGGTATATATAGTCCCCCATTGGGTTTACTATTGGGCCCCTTGTGGATCATAAACCCAATAGTAAACCCAAGCCCAACCATAAACTAGCCTAAATACAATAACCAAAGTAGCCTATGATTCTAATGAAACATTCTAAGCCCAGCCCAACTTATTTAATATTGCAAGCCTCATAATCTAGCATCTACAATCTTCCCCTAGGCTTGTGATATTAAATGTCTTTAATGTTTGAAATTCTTCTTCTTGACTGGCTGGCAAAGATGTTGATGAAGATTCTTTCCGCAGAAATCTTCAATGGGTTTCATGACTGGCACTTGGGACTTCCTCTTGACCAACATCAGCTTGAACTTCTTGAAATGAACAAGTTAATGAGATGGAGGATTCTCAGTGACTTGCTTCTCTTGAAAGAACCGATTCTCGCTGAATCTTCGGTAACTGTCTTGAATCTTCAAAAATTAGAGGGTAAAAAGTTTGAACACCTCTAACTTTGAGGAACTTGGTTGTTGATCTTGGGTCTTCATGATCTATGATTGCTCTGCATCTTTTTCCTCAAAAGAGACTTGAAGTCTTCAGCTTCCCCTAAGCTTGTGAGCATCTTCTTTGAAAATCTTTTAGAAGCTTGTAAAGAAACCAACAACTTCCCCTGAACAGTTGCTTATTCAGATGGAAGTCTTGTCCGACTGGTTCTTTAACTTTGAGCAACAGCAACATCGGCAGCATCTTTCTATCATCAACCTGTCTGACACACATTTGAAAAAATATACTCCACCAGACATTTGATGACCGGTCTTTGGGTAAGAGGATAATTAACATTATAAAAACCTAATTATCATCTGTTCAGTTGATGATAATATGTATTTTAACCAAAAACCCGAAGTTAATTATCATCTGTTCAGTTGATAATAATTAACTTCCCCTGAACCCAAGACCTCTAAAGACTTCCCCTTAGCTGATAACTTCCCATCAGCTAAGGACTTCCCATGATATAATACATATTATCTTCGAGTTCCCTTCAGATACTATGTATTATGGAATTCTTTTCATTAGATAATAAGTATCATCCTCGAGTTCCCTTCGGATAATACTTATTATCCCCCTCCTTCCCCTAAAAATTTGGCAAGATCTATAGGGGGGGGCATACTGTCATGCATCAAAACCCATGAAAACACATTTTGACTTCTCAAGTTAACCTGGCCAAGACGTAAACACAACCAAAAAGAACTTAAAGACTCACATACGAAAGTTAAAAATAAACAAATACTTACCAATATCAAACATGAGAAAGTTTACAAGGGATCAAACCGTATGAATCTGACTGAGGAACCCTTTTCAGCTTCAGTTACTCGACTAGTCCAGGTGATTGCCGGTATGTTTGTTCGTTTTAAACTCAAACCCGTTTGAACCCAACCAAATGCATCATGCTAAATAGATTACTAATTACCAGCATGTTTAATCGTCCCCACACCCAATTGTACATAGCAAAACCTACCCAACGTCAGAGTTTATTGAGGATTCACAAACCCCCAACTTAAGGAACCATGCAACACTGTTATGACTACCACTTATTCATTAATCATCAGTTGGTGATCAGGTCGGCTGCATAAGCACGCAAAGAAGACCAAACTGAATGATTATTTTTTATTTTCTTTTCTTTTTCTTTTCTTTTTCATTTCTTTTTCTTTTCTTTTTCTTTTCTTTTTCTTTTCTTTTTCTTTTCTTTTCATTATGTGGTGTACGTAGTCATAACAGTAGAATGTAGCGTGTGAGAGAGTGAATACTAGGTATAATTACCCCTCTCAACCCGTTTTTGTTGGGACTCAGTTTTATAAACCATGTAAACTAGGATGGGAAACTAAACATATATATATTTTAAGTTCATTACACTTACATTGGTGGTCATAAGATTAGGTCGAGCCTACCGAGCATATCACCGTGGAGCTTGCTTTTCACTTCCGCCTTACACGTGTCAGTCATCTCCAATCCGGGCTTCCCTCCCTTCTCAGAAACAAAACACAAACAAACTATTAAAAATTGAAAAGCACACAATTTTTGAGGGGTCAACTTTTTCTTCATCTTTACATTTCTTCCACTTGCTTTTTGATTTTTAATGTCACAACTTTTGTGAACATCATCATTTTTTTTTTTGTGAAAATCATTCATTTTTTTAAACATGAACACATAAGCAGAGCAAATAACTTCACACACATCTGGCCAAGCTAACCTTCAAAGTATGAATTTGAAAATTTTTAGAAAATTGGGTTTTATAGCATGCTTACCTCATTTTTTTTAAGTTGAACAACCAAGCACCAACTGAAAATTTTAAGGAATTTGGTTTGACACAAACACCCTTTACCGCTTCATCAAACAAACAACCAAGTTAAGAATAGTACCTTTCATGCTGAATTTGACCTTTTACCTCTCAAGGAAACATATCCTCCATAAAAAAATTGCTTGTCATGACATGAAGATACGTCTCCTAAACTATGCCTGGAACAATCACTTATCAACAAACAACTTAATAATAAAAATGTTAGCGATAATCCTCCTTGACTGTTCCTGCACATAGTGAGAGATTAGTTAGCCATTGGTACCCAGGCCATTGTTATTCTGGGTACACCTGAGGAATCTATAATAGATACTTCTTGTAAGAACATCCCCTTTGAGAAATCAGGAAGTTGGGATGGAGCTGCCTTGATTTTTGGTTTCCAAGTTCCAGGTGAATCAACATTTGTTTTAGTCACTTTTGGAGTTGTGACTTTAGGTATTTCAACCTTCTTCGTTTTAGATTCATTTTTCAAAACAATTTTTGTTTTAGTCACCTTTGGAGTTGTGACTTTAGGTATTTCAACCTTCTTCATTTTAGAATCATTTTTCAAAATAGTTTTAGTTACCTTGGGAGGGGTAACTATGGGTTTTTCAGACTTTGGTTGTTTTGAAAACGGTTTCTTAACCTGTTTGTGGAAATTTTGGTAACTTGGAAAGCTGTTGTTTTGATTTAAATATTTTCTCTCAGCTTTGGCAGCACCCCAATGTTGATCAGAGGGTTTAACCTTAGGAGTAACAGTCTTCCTTGCCTTAGGTGTTTGCACCATCATTAGCTTAGACTTTACAGACTCCTGAGATGAAACCCTTTGACTTTTCGGAAAATAGGGTTCATAGGGGCGATAAAGACAGTTTCTAGCAATATGACCAGCATTGCCACAATTAAAGCAAGTCTGCTTCTTTAGATAGAAGTCAGACGTGTACCCATTTGTCTTTGGTGGCTGATATGGAGCTGGTTTGCCTTGTGTCTGCTTCTTTGCTTTGACTGCAGCTTCAGATTTGACTTTCTGCTGGTTTGTCGAAGCCTGTGTCGAACCTGTCCTTTCTGTCTTTGTGCTTCCTTGATTCTTTGACGTTGAAGCACCATTCTTGCAATTACAACGGCAACTACATGATCCAACTGAAGAAATGGGAGACACCGCTACTCCTTTGAGTTTTTCATTCTTCACTCCAGCTGTTGGTTTCATACTCGGATGTTTGATGGTGATCTTTGGCCTCTCAACTTTAGGTTCACTTATCACTCCATCGGTTATTCCCTTGAACTTTGAGGAGAAGGATGGTAAGTCATATCCAATATCTGGTTCTTGGTCAAACATTGATCCATATGTCATAAAAATCTTCCCCTCAGGCCGTGTCGTCAAGATCACCTTTTCCCTTTTGACTTCGTCAATTAGTTTGAAGTATGGGGTTTCAATTTTAGGGTATGGTTTCAACTCTATCCTAGCATCATCAGACTTAGAGTTATGACGCCTGTCATATTTATGGCGCTCAACATCATTGTCTGATATATCCTCTACTCTCCCTTCACCATAAGTCATGTTTGCTTCATTATCAATTTCTTCTTGAGTCAATGGTGTAGTTCCAACCAAGACACTATCAATAGGAGGAGCAGCTTCTTTATGATCAGACTTGGTTCGTTCAACTTGATCCTCACTAAGAAGTATTCCTATAATGTCTCTGGGAACTAGTGGAGGAATAATGATGTTTGCAGACAGAGACTTATCAAACTTTTCTGACCCAAACCCAATTTTATCTTTTCCAACTTGACCAGTTACAACAACATGTGACAATTCCTTTCCAGCATCGAGCATTCGCTGATTTCTTTCCTGGTTGCAATCATACTTGACCCGCAGCTCATCATATTTTTGTTGCAGTTCAGTTAATTTCTGTGTCAGCTCAGATATCTCAATCCTAGCTCGATCATATAAAATAGTCTTCTCCGTTGCTAGCTTTTGATATTTCTCAATGTCTAGTTTTTGGGCTTTTACTTTCTCTTCACTCTTTTCCCACCTACCTTTAAATGAACTCCTAGAACATTGCATATCAAAAAGTTCGATTTCAACATTTTTCCAGAGTTGTCTTAAGCCAGGAATTAATCGAGCACAAGTAGGATTGGGGCATATCTTAGTTTCATCAACTTCAGCTGCGAAAGCATCCTTGTTCTCAACCATATTCTTTTCTTCAACCACTGAACTCATTTTCTTTCTTTAGATATGCAGCTTCTGAAAATTTTGAAAAATTGGCAAAAACGGCAAAAGTACTATTCAAGGAATAGTGCCAAAAACTTAAAACGCGAAAACGGAGGCCTTCAGAGTGGAATTTGGGGGTCCAAACGAGCTCCCCTGGACGTTAGTCGGGGGTAATTCTGGGGCTTGTTGTCACGAACGTCGTGTTAAAATTTGAGCTTGTAACTCCAAACGAGTCAAAAGTTATGTCCGTTTCTGTGAAAGTGTGAAATAGTGACTTTTTGCCGCAAACCCTGTTTCCGATCGTAAGCCTTGTTTCTGATCGTAAACTTTATCGTAAACACATCCCGAGTCGTAAACACAGTCGTGAACTACTCCGGGTCGTAAACACGATCGTGAACCTGATTTCGATCGTAATCTCTGTTGTAAACACCTCTGGATCGTAAACACAGTCGTAAACTCCCCCGGATCGTAAACCCAGTCGTAAACACTTAAAAATCCAATCTTGAAGTAGTAAACTCTATTTTCTCAGTCGTAAACACTCAAAGTTCGAATCTTGAAGTCGTAAACTCTAATTTCCAGGTCGTAAACACTAAACTGATGAAGAACACCGATCGTAAACACCAAGAACAGCCCAGAAAACTCGACAAACTTGATCGTAAACCTGAAAAACTCAAGAAAAACTCACAAAAACCGTTATATCTCTTGAATCAATATCGTCAGAACCACGAAACTCTCGTTTCTTGGCTCTTATACCAATTGTTGGTCCAAAAACAACAATCGCTCACGATATCTAACTAATCTAAACATGCAAAATCAGGTTAGATTAGTGATTCAAGAAAGAGAAGAGAAGAAAACCAAGAAAACGATGATTAAAACGTGAAAAACTTGATCTTTGCACACAAGATGAACTTGTCGGGTACAAATAAGAAATCGTAAACTATCTTCTCTCTCTAGTTTACGATTACGATCGTAAACTCCCTTGAACTCTCTCTCTAAAATCGTAATCTCAAGGGTTGACAAATGAGGAGGTCTAGTGGGGTATATATAGTCCCCCATTGGGTTTACTATTGGGCCCCTTGTGGATCATAAACCCAATAGTAAACCCAAACCCAACCATAAACTAGCCTAAATACAATAACCAAACTAGCCTAAGATTTTAATGAAACCTTATAAGCCCAGCCCAACTTATTTAATATTGCAAGCCTCATAATCTAGCCTCTACATATATTACTTGTGGTACATTACTTAAACTTAGACAAAAATCTACGTATGTAAATTACTTGGTTTTACATATGTAAGTTATCTGAATTTACATATGCAACATGTTGTGATGTTTACGTATATAAACTGATTTAACTTTTTTTCTTGAATTTACACATGTAAATTATTTGAATTTACATATGTTAATTATATGAATTTACATTTGTAAATTACTTGAATTTTACATATGTAAATTACTTGAATTTACATATGTAACATACAGATGAAGATGATTATTATATGATTATTGAAAACTCAAGAATAATTAGTTTTTATATACTTTTATTAGCTTTTATATATTTTTGTTACATAACATGTTATATCTCATCATCTATTTTAAATTTACATATGTAAATTTATGTTTGTAACATGTTATCTCTTATTATCTATTTAAATTACATATGTAATTTTTCATTTGTTTAATGTTAAATCTCCATATATTATTTGAATTTTCATATGTAAATTACATATGCTACATACGTAAATTTAGATGAAAATTACGTATGTAAATTACTTGAATTTACATATGTAAAATATTTATGATGTTTACGTATATGAACTAGTGATTTTTTTCTTCGCATGTTACGAGATTTTTTTTTGTCAAAGATGAAGCTGATTATCAAAAACTCAAGAACAAATAGCTTTTATATATTTTTGTTAACTTGTTATATATTTTTTAATCATTTCGTATAAAACATGTTTATGTTTAATGTTGATTGTAACAACTTCTTACAAATTAATAAATTATATTTGTCATTTTTTTGTTTCATATATCCAGATAATTTACATATGTAAAATGATGTCAGCAGAATACTTAATAGTAGTATCATTACATATGTAATATGTTGTTAGCATAATATTTAATAGCAGTAACATTTTTTACATATGTAAATTCAAATAATATATGGAAATTTATCATTTTTTACATATGTAACACCCGTGTCTTATATTGAAAAAGTAAGAGAGAGAAAGTAAAAAAGGAAGAAAAAGAGAGAGAAAGAGAAAAAAAATAGGGATTAGTAGCAATGATAAGTGTCTTGGTAAGTGAAAAAGTATGAAAGAGGTAACAATGATAAGTGTCTTGGAATTGAAAAGGTAAGAAATAAAAAAGAGATAGAAGATTACTATAATACCTTTTTGGGTATTAAAGCCTTTATAAAAAAGGTAAAAAAAAAGATTCTCTTTCAACCATAACTATTGATCATGAAGATCTATGGCTCTAAGAGGGTTTTCAAGGTATTCACAACTCAAGAGGGTTTTTCATTATATCCATTCCAATACATATATATATATATATATATATATATATATATATATATATATATATATATATATATAGTAAGGATCATGTGAAAACTCATCTTTTTATGAAAAACTAAAAACTAATAATAAAACATTTATAACTTCTTCACACGTCAATATTTATTTACAAAACTTGCACCAAAAATTTTATAATTATGTGATCCTTAATTCTGTAAAAAGAAATTGGCATTTCCTGATTTATTTAGTAGTGCACATGTGCATATAAGTATTAATTATACTATATATGTGCACCATTATTATTACTACCACACAAGGGGAAACATCATGCGAAAAAACACTTCTTATGTTAAAAAACATAAAGAAAGCACTAAAACATTTGTAATACTAATGATAATGCTACATATGAATTACAATTAATAGTTATACTACACATATGTAGCATAGTATTAAAAAAATTATAAAACGTTAAATCTTTTTAGAGTTAAAGATAATAGAAGTATAAGATTTATGGTGTAATTTTTTTTTAAATATTAATTTATACCTCATGTACGGAATTTTTTTAATAATGCACATGTGCATTAGTAAAAAAAAACCACGAAATATAACATAATTATAAGCCTAATGGTGTGATTTTTTGAAACAAAATATTAACGTACACTACAAGTATGCGTTTTTTTAATAGTGCACATGTGCAATATTAAAAAAATCACAATATTTTTAAAAAATAAAAAAAAAATCCAGAATTAAAGATAACATTATTCTAAGATTTTTTATTCAAGTTTTGTTAACAAAAATATATATATATTAATATATGAAGAAGTTATAAAGGTTTTAGTATTAGTTTTTAGGTTTTCACAAAACAGTGTGGTTTTTACATGATCCTTATATATTATGGCAAAAAGTAAACTATACAAGAGTTGTTGTAACTGTTTTTTTATTTTATCCCGTGACCTATTAAATGGGGGGGGGGGGGGGGTAACGCTCGGACCATTGGGACAACTGGGATCTTTTGGTTTTAATCTGGTTCGTAATTTATATGATCAATAGCTTCAGTGGTCATCTTCCCTATAGGAAAACCCTAATCGCATGACCTCCATTAACAAACCAGAAATCAATATGAACGAGGACAAAAGCTAACAAAACCATACACGATATTGGGTTTCTTTTTATACCTTTGATTGAATCGGACACGGAATGATGATTGCTCGATGGTAACGATAATGATGATTGCTTGATGGTAACGATGGTCGCCGGTGAACAGAACACAAGGATGGAGTCTCAACAATTGTTCAAACATTTCGCAACCGGGTCCGTCTCCTTTTGGAGATCTCCACGGGTTTACCGGTGATAGTTTTGTTTTAGGGTCTCGATTCAATTGGTTTCGAGTGTATAAGATGCTTCAACATCAGTTGCTAACGGTGAGGATGATTGAGTTGAGATGACTCAGTTATGAAGAATTGATGCTTGGTCAATCGATCGGAACATGTGATCGAGTTAAGAAGGAAAGAGAAAGGAAATGAGCCGAACTAAATGCGGAGGACAAAACATTTTCGATCTAAATTGATTTGATTCCAAAATCAAATTTGCTTGAATGTTTGGTTATGTATGTTTCGCGACAACATAGTCATTTAATTAGGTTATCTAATTTGACTGTACCGAGCGATGATAGGGTTTGCGATTAAATAATCAGCCCAACTAAAAGATGATTAAATAACCCTGTTAAGTAAGTCTAAAATTAGTAGTTTATGCCGTCCCAGGTCAAGCCTAACTTGGTCTGCATTTGCCGAAACGTCAGTATTGGAGCCTTCAACACCATACTTGGCACGTAGGGTGTATTCTGAGGTAGAACTATTGGAGCCTTCAGCACCGTATTTGTACATGTGACCACCTCGGATAACTATTCCTCTAGTTGCAAGCAATTGCGTTATTGGAGCCTTCAGCACCGTAACGTAAATGTTTGTAAATTGGGTGGGCATAGATGAAGCTAAACGTATCCAATAAAACATTCGATGTTATTGCGGCTTCATAAACGGGTATTGTGACTGATCCTCGCAAAGGACAATCGTTGTCTGTCTATTTATTTAATTACTATTGATTGCATGCTACAGCTGCCTTTAGTAATTAAGCTAATTGGAAGCCCATCCTTTATTCAATTAGAACTTACCATAATTGAATTTAGGCTAAACATGAAAAATTCCAAAATAAATTGTCTTAATGTTTCAGATGGGCACAATAGCGAAAATAATGCACCTAATGACACCTTCCAACTTAAGTCTATCCTTGAGAAGGCGAAACTTAATAACACCAACTTCCTTGACTGGTTCCGCAATCTCAAGATTGTGCTCAAGATGGCCAACGTACAAGCTCCATATTTTGGAAGCTCGGTGCCTGCACAACCTGCAAATAACACTGCAACTGTGCGTGCAGCGAATGACCGCCTGGTAAGGGATGCTACCCAAGTATCCTCCCTGATGTTGGCCACTATGTCTCAGAACTTCAGAAGAATATGGAGGACTTGAGTGCTTTCCAGATGATCGGACAGCTCAAGGGCATGTTTAAGACACAATCCCGTCAGGAGTGCTATGAAGTTGTTACTCAACTCATATCATGTAAGATGACTGAAGGCACTCCTGTCAGCCCATATGTGGTCAAGATGAATTCGTACATTGACCGCTTGGAGAAGCTGCCATTCCTGAGGAATTGGCTACCGACATGATTCTCCAATCTCTTTCCAGTTCATTCACTCAGTTTAGGGTAAACTAATATGAACAACTTGGTGAAGACAGTGTCGGAGCTTCATGGGATGTTGAAAACTACTGAGATCAACATCGCCTATTAATAAGACATTTGCGGTCTTAGCGGTCAAGTCAACTGGTGTTAAGAAGCCCGGTCGTAAGAGGAAGTGTTTCACTAATGGAAAGGGTAAATCTCTTGCCACCACTCAGTCTGGTGCCAAAGGCAAAGGGAAGGGCAAGAAGACTCCTAAAGCAGGGTCGCCGTATGATCAGCGCCAATGCTTTGAGTATAACAAGATGGATACTGGAGAAGGAACTGCCCTGAGTACCTTGCCAAAGTTAAGGATTAGAAGAATGTTGAGAGTTCTTCTGGAGGTATTTAGCCTTATGTTTCATTTTTCTAATTCCTCAAAATGTGAAGCTTTGCTTACACACCTTATACTTTGTAGGAATGTGAAAGATAAATGAGATCAAAACCAAGAGATCGTGAAGCTCACTTGCACTACAAGGCAACTAGGTTTCTGCTCACGTTAGTCTTAAACTTGGTAGTATTCAAAACACTTGGTTTGTTTTTCCTGGTTGTGCCCAGGATGAATACTTATTTGATTTCCAGTTTTTTAACATGGTTTGCATTTGACTTTTGTTTTGACATTAGTATTTGCATAGTATGAATAATCGTTTGACGTTTGAGCTTATTTTCTCAATTAGTCTTATGATTATGGGTTCAAAATAACATAACGCATAGTCTGATAATCACTAGACTGATTAATAGCTCATTGAAATTCTACATCATAAGCATTAAAGGATATGTGACCCTTACAAATGCTAGATGTAATCATTATCTGTCTAATAATCACTAGACTGATCAATAGCTCATTGAAATTCTACATCTTGTGATGGAGAGTATCAACAAGCTAATAGACAATGAAACATTTTTTCTAACTTCCAAATATGTGTATTTATACAACATTACAATGAGCATAAGAAATGTTGATTTGATCAAGCATCTACTCATAAAAGTTAAAATCACCAGTCTTGATTAATAGTAGTAATCATTTAGATGATTAATGACTAATAAATACTGTAACCTTAATATTCCTATAATTTAATTTTTAATAAATAGTTCTAAATTAAAATTTGAATTCCCTGCAAAGTTAAATTGTTAACTCTTGAATCCGGGAGATTAAGCATCAAGAACTTGAAGCTTAATTATAGGAATCCATTTGGCCAAAATTACCCTAACCAAACCAGATAAATCCCTAATCCATAACTTGCATGCTCAAGTCTAGTACCAAGAAACAGTTCTTGCCATTAACTATACTTGACCACAAATATGCTTCTAAAATCCTTAGGGATAAATGTTCCATCGAATAGAAAAGAAGCAATTCCTTTAAGTGTTGGATTATGACGGAACATGAAGTATATATAATGCTTAACCTGAGGAAATTCTAAGTATAACCAAATAAATATCACATTATTTAACCAACAAGTTGTATCCTTAATCAGAAATATGTGAACATTCTTCTAACCAACAAATTGTTGTCTTAATCAGAAAATGTCAGCGTTCTGAAGGAAGTGGATTGGATGGAACCTGACATTCTTATTGAAGAATATTCCATAATCCACGACCTAAAGAATGAAACTTGAATATATATCAGATGCCTGATCTGAGATGATTCGGTCTCATGAAACTAAGATATCAATTATGCACCAGTATGCATAAATATTAGAACCCATAATCTTGTATCTTATTACAAGATTAAGTAGGTCTAACTAGTAGACCAAGATATGTTTAAGCAAAACTGTTTGCGAATATCCTAAAGGTATGAATTAATAATCTTAAAGAACGCTAGATCAATAAAAGGCAAGTGGGAGCACTATGTTATAATCATGTTTATGATAATGACATAGTGGCCCGAGTAGTTTGATTTAATTAGTTGAAATTAAACAATGGAATTGGTCATCGGATGATTGAGAAGCTACTTGTTTAAATATACACTCTGGATAATAACCCACGTAGACAAGTTACTTCCAGGGATAGTTTAAGACCATTAGGACTTTGAACGAAATAATATAATAAAAGGTTATTATATAGATGTCACTGTAAATAGTTACAGAATGACATAAATGGAAGTATATCATAACAAAGAATTGTATTAATATAGTCGCGTATTTATAAGATATTAATAGTATAAATACATATGCCATCTTAAGTGACCTAAGAATGAATTTGTTTCATTCAGAGTCTTAGAATGATTAATGAGTAATCATCGAAGACGGCTTATGTGATAAAACATATTTATAGTGTTCACCAAGGGCACTTATTATCCCATATCACTTAGCATACTTCACTGTTTAGAAAACAATAGTGGAAGTATAGAAACATTTAATAAAAGACAATTAACACGGTATCAAAAATTGGCTATAAATAAATAGGAAACTATCGTTTAGACATCACCTGCTTGATGTGATAACTCAGCACGCTAAGCCAAAATTTGATTTAGTATTTGGGATGTACGAACTGTAATAGTTATATTTATTATTCGGATTCATTTTAAACGGTTAAAACAAATTCTGATATGTATACCTGTGTTCGATTTTAATATGTTTAGCATCCATGAATAAACATGTAGTGTTCTCAACGCTTCATCATAGTCGTACAAACGAATCAGATGTTGAAGCCTTACGACTTTGGATTTGAGTTCTTCAACTCTCCAAACTCACATGCATTATTTGAGAATAATGCTAGATAATACATATACATATTATTCAAAAGTGTCCATAGTAGTTCAGAATCGTGGGAACGAATCTGAAATAAGATTATTCAGACTTTGGACTCAAACTGTTGACTATCCAAATTCACAGACCTCATTACAAAATGACATTGGACGTAACTCGTATCAAATCATCTTCTTTGATTCAATAACAAGATGAATTGATTATTGGTAAACTCATTCGTATCCTTAGACCTGAGATACATGTGCAACCTCCCGTTTACCAGGTTCTGTTCTTTGATTGTAGTCAACTATTGTCGCGTAAATGCCAGTCATTAAGGCTCGTTTTAGGAATAGATCTGAAGTTCAATGGGAGTTGCATGTATTCAACATGGGATTCTGTACTCTTGCATTTACAATGCAATAGTGAGACATCTTGGGCTCTCTCGATGATTCCAGGTGCTAAGTGTAAGGCCTTACCCAAACTTATTGTGTGTTTGATTGGAACACTTGCAATCGTGATCGAGAAACGTTGAATTTAAGATAAGTTGAATTGAATACATTCCTTATCGTTCTATAGATGTCGAATACAAAAGGGAACAATGACTAATGATATTTACCATAAGTCTAATATCATGTTGCGTTGCAATTGATATACCTTGGTTGTCGACTTAAGGGGTCACAACTGGTATGTGTAGCTAGAGTACCTCTGATTGCATCCTACGATCTTGTCGGGATCTGTCCAAGTGGGAGACTGTTGGATATTGTATGTCCAGACCCGACAATTTCTAAGAACCCGACCCGGTTGTGGCCTGTAAGAGTTACACAGAGGGCAACGAGAACCGAACACGTTTATTAGTAAACGTTGTTCTGCGGAAAAACAAAGATGATTTCATATTGTTATTTATACAATGATCTAAATAATAATTAATCATTTCACACTATTATTATTAATTTCTTAATAATAAAAGCAGAAAATATAATTATTAATTGTTAATAATTATTAGTCGGTGAAATACAAATAGTAAATTGCTATTATTAGTATTCCTAAAATTAAATAAAAGTTAACTGAATAAATTTAGTTTATTTAATTAGTTTTATTTAATTTGTGGTTAGATAATTATAGTTTAAATAAATTAGTTTATTTAAAGATTATCTCTAAAACCTGGATGGATAATTGAAAGATTCATATCAGTTGTAGTTTGTCTACAACTGACTAAAAGATAAAGGGATAGACCTAAGTAGTTGTAGGGTTATCCACAACTGGTTAGTAATTGTATAAGGGGGGCCTAGAATACTGATTTTAGGTTACACCATTTAACACCCAATCTCTCCTGGTCTCTCTCTCCCTTTGCGACTACAACCGCCGGCCACCTCCAAGTCGCCGCTGCCGTTCGCCATCTCCGGCCAACCTTACCGACACAAGGCCACCACCGGCAACCACTTGTCGTCGCCGTCGTCCGTCCAGCAGCCACTGCTGACCAAGCAGCTACCGTCCACCCCGAGCCCCTGCCGATTGTCGTCGGCCCATCGTGGCCCAGCCACTGCGCCGCCGCCGCTAAGCCGCCATTAACCACTGCTATTCCAGGTGTCGTTCTGGTGCTTTTTCTGCTACGGTTATTGAACCAAACCCGAGCATGCTTCTCCAGTAAGTTTTTCGCAACCCTAGTGCTTGTCTCGTTGAACCTCGGTTTCTCGAACAGTTTTCCGACACAACCGTACGTTCAAGATCTAAATACTTTTGGTTTAGATCATATCATAATTTAGATTATGATAATCAGATAAACTTGTTGTATTCGATTACCACAACTGTCTCTGATAAATATTCTAAAGTAATTAAATATATATTTAATGTAAATATATATGTTTAATTTAATAATATATATATATATATATATATATCTAGTGTTTTCATGTTGGTGATTGAATCTTGCTGTTTGATTTGTCACTTGGTATTTCGCGTTTTAATTAAATATATATTTAGATATATTATCATTTCCGCTAACTCTGATTTAATTAAGGTAGTTAAATAAATTAATTAAAATTACTACTCGTGATGCGAATACCACTGGCAAAACCCCAACAGGATTGGCCCAACTCCTCGCGACACTCGAGGAACCCAGTCGGGCAGAAGCACTAACAACACCTATTTAAACATAATAAACCGCATTTGTGCTCATTTCTTCACATTTGAGAGCACATACAGCCCTCTAACCTTCTCCCTAAACCATACCATCAATCCCTTGAAGATTTGATTCATTATTGTGAAGATCCAAGGCCTAAATCTTCATTATTTTTGCATCTAAGTGTTGGTATGTTCTCATTTCATGTTTTGCTTGCTTCTTGATCATCAAGATCTAACCTTTATGCTAGATCAAGTGTCGTATGATGTATTGAAGATGATATTATTCATAGATCTAATGATATACATGATAAAGTTTGAGTTTTTATGAAAAATGTTGGATTTTTATGGATGATATGATGACCGGCCTATATTTAGATCTAAGGTTTGCATGCGTGCAATGTGATTAAGCTTGTTTTTTTATGCTAGATCTATGTTGTGGATGCATGACATGATTAGATATAGGGTTATGGATGATAAAAGGTGTAAACTTTACGTAAAATCTCCGATGGTTTCCCGGTTTTAAGCTCGTACATGGTAGATCTAGGTTGAAGATGCTTGATTGATGTTCGATCTATGATAATGATACATGATCTAGGTTCTAAGATGCATGATGAATGATAAAGTTGTGAACTTGACATGCGGATGCATGAAAAATAATATATTTAAAAAAATATTTATTTTTATCATATGAAACGTGATCATAGGATGATGTGACTTGCATGTATGATGTTGCGAACCCCTAATACGATATGAAATATGCTAAACGTGGATTTCTATGACTTAACGTGCAACAACAATGAAGTTTTGATGCAAACTTATCCCGTATGTGATAATATATAATTACCGGAAAGATAAATTATTATGTGACGCACATGTATTATGATGTAATTGCTTGATTATGTGTTTACATGCTATTAATCAAAGCAATTATGAGATATACGTGCGTACAATTCCTAAGTCTCCTACCTCGGTGGATAGTGTCGTAATAGATTATGACGCGTTTATGCTTACCATCATGTAACATGTTATATGTGATATATATACTTGTTAGGATAAATATTAGAAAACCTAAAACTGATCACCAACGTGTATTCAAGTCCACTTGTCTAATGTCTACGCGTTGCCGGGACAGTCAGTCAACACAGTCAACACTCACACTGATATGTGTCATAGGTGAAGTCTAGGAGGGTTCACCGTCGTTATCAGGCGTTTGCTATTTGGATATCTATTTTGCACCCTAAGGTGAGTTTACGGCCGCTACTCTTTTACTGTTTTTCAAACTCAGGGGGAGAAGACATGCGGTAACTTTTCTTCTAAAAGTGTACTGAATTAATATACAATCCGTGGACCATAATGATTTGTATATTGCCAACGAAGTCCTTTACTACGTACCAGTTAATATCTCAGATATCGAGGAAATATTTAGTAGCTCTACTGGGCCTGACGAGCCCTGCGCGAGCTAGCCGCTCTAGCCCCACTCGCCTTACCGGGAGTGGAACGTGTACTAAAATTGGATATAAATAATCCCAAGTTTCAGGTGTTGGCCGGGAATAATCCCACTTTCAGAAATAACCCCCAGTGGTCCCAAGTTTCACCCTTGTTTTTCCCAGTGGTCCCTCCGTTATTTTTTTTTAACTCTGTTAAATTAATGACTTACGTGGCAATCTTTTAATCTATGTGGCATCCACATGGAAATCTTTTTCTTTTTTAATTTTCTTTAATTGTTTCAAAATAGAATTTTGACTTATCTTCCGTCCACCGGAGATACGCAAGCGTGAAATTGAGGGGGTGAAATTATCATTCTGAAGATGAAGACAATTGCAATTAGAATGGCCATTTTAGAAGTCCTGAGATGCGATTAATTTTGAAGGCATTGTTAAGCTAATAAGTAATAACCATGAGAAACCTGATGAGTTAATAACCAATTCTAATCTAATCCAATAAAGAATTTTAATTTTCACTGAAACGAGATTTATTATTAATCTGTAAAATTACGAATATGATTCTTCTTTTTCATCCGGATATAACAGAGATGATTTATGATGAAACGTGCCGGAGATACTAACGGCGATTGTAAAGCTTTACAACTTTTCTTGTCGCTGTTCATGCACACCTATACCACGATTTTTTGCTGCCAAAGCAATTCGATTACACAAAATAAGATTGACGGATTCAAATAACTGAAAAAACGGTGATGAAATTGAATGACTTAGTAAAACTGATCTGCAACTTCTCGTCATCTCCATGTGAGTCACGTTCCAAATTCTATTTTGAAACAATTAAAGAAAATTAAAAAAGAAAAAGATTTCCATGTGGATGCCACATAGATTAAAAGATTGCCACGTAAGCCATTAATTTAACAGAGTTAAAAAAATAACAGAGGGACCACTGAGAAAAACAAGGGTGAAACTTGGGACCACTGGGGGCTATTTCTGAAAGTGGGATTATTCCAGGCCAACACCTGAAACTTGGGATTATTTATATCCAATTTTCCTAATTAAAATGTAGAATTCTAACTCTAGCGTACCATATGATCCCATGGAACGTAAAACCCGGTATGTATCAAAGTATTAGTTGGGCCCAATTGGTAACGACTAATAATTTCAAAAAATGATGTAACTATATAAGACTATCACACATAAATGAATGAATGAAGAAGTGCAAATATAGTATGGTCTCATTCTATACCAAATCGAGATGATTAAATCTCTGAGAGTTTATTCAAAGAATAGAAATGAAAGCACAAGTGTTCTTATTTTGTGTTAAGGCATACAATATGTCACTTCACGAACTTCCTCTTCGTTCTCATTCTTTTTTACAATCCCCCAAATGCGACGGCTTTCCGCACATGTAAATTTATTCTCTCTTCATGACTTCATGCCGTACTCATTTAATCTTCATTCTAAATACACCCCATTAGAAATGGGCTGGAGGTCGAAGAGAAAACTAGCAGTTTTAAAAATAGGTGGTTTTAACTTTTTTTAACCATAGCATACGATAGGAGATGGTTTAATGACTTTTCTAAGGAAAAGTTAGAATGAAGTATGTGAAAACAACACAGTTGTTTTCGGATCACTTGGAGTGATAAATATAATATCTATTATATTGTTTTCTATCACATTTAAAACTGATAAAAGTATACGTATTTTGTTAATTATATTTTAGGTTATTATAGAGTTTTTAAATTTTGTGCCTGATTGTTTCTGATGGATGATAGGATAATGATATTTGTTTGTCTTTTCTATTTAACTAATTATAACCGAAACAGTTGGTGATGTGAAACTAGGACCGTTAAGTAAGTGGCCACGTCGTAATAATGGAACTCCACGTCGACGATGACGATGACGAGCTAGACACATCGATAACCTTTTTTTATGATTCTCTTGAGACATATTTTATTGGTTTATTAGATTTTAATAATCCAAGTTATGTCATTTTAGCTGATATTAATCTCAATTCTGTTTATATCATACAATAATTCGAATTAGAAAGGTATCAGAATATATTGCACCTCCGTTAAAAATACCCGAACCCCGTTAGTATTTGCTGACGTGGCATCTTATGTATTTATTTAACCAACATATTAAAATAGAGGGACCATTTAAAAGGATTTATAACTTAAAATTATTAAAATAGTTCCGGTCGTTCCGGCGAACTCCGGCGAGAGAGAAAGAGTTCTCGCTGTTCCGGCGAACTCCGGCGAGAGAGAGAGATTTCCGGTCGTTCTGGCGAACTCAGGCGACCGACGATAATCAGTTTTGGTTGAGATTTATTTGAAATTGAAAATCAAAGTTCACGTTCTTCTTCCTAGTTCTTCCATGGCAAATTTTACATGATGTGATCCTTTGGTTCAAATTTGAACTCATTAGTTTCGGCATATGATTGCGAGTCTAAAGGTACAATCAAACACGATTTTCATTCAGGTTTTGATCTAAATCATATCGATTCACACCTCGTCATCTTCATACACGTGACTGTTCATAATTTCTTTTCTTTTTTTGGAACGGCATTATATTATTAAAAACGAAGCTCAAGAAAGAGCAGAATTACATGTGTAAAAGAGGGTTAAGTAACCAATTGGTCCACCCGAAAATAACATTCCTACTTCTCGAACTAAACCATAAAAAGGAATAAAAACTATAGAATCAAACACGTTGCCATCCCAACTGTTCATAATTTCTAATTTCTCAAATCATCATCAAATCACAACAAACCAGTCTCATTCTACTCAGTTTTGATTTTCGATTATGTTGTTGTGATTGAATTCAAGTTTGGTTGAGTTTCACTTGAAATCAAATTCTGGTTCATCTTCATCATTCACGGCATTGTTGTTCAACATTTCGGATAATTCATCAAGAAAGCTTGTCACAGTGGATCTAGTTGGAATAGTCTTTCAATTTAGAGCGTAGCGGTGTTTTCAATTCTGTGTTTTAATCAGATTTGACAAATTTAATATCGATTAAAGTTTTTATGTGCCGCAACTCGAAATCAGAAACCGATGAGGAGCGAAGGTCGAGATGTTGGAAGGTCGCCGCTGCTCGAACGGAGAACGAACGAAGAAAGGATTGGTTGCTCGTCGGAGGTCGGTTGGTTGCTGAGACCGTCGAATTTGGCCGGAGAACAATGGACGGCAGGACAGGGAGGTGAACGACGGCCTCCTTCTTCCTCCTCTTTTCTTTCTTTCAAAACCTAATTTTCTTAAAGAACTCATTTTATAGAAATTACAAAATAGTCCCTCCACTTTAAGAAATTATAAAAAGAGTACCTTTTCATATGTCACGTCAGCAACTACTAACGGGGTTATGTATTTTTAACCGAGGTTCAGTATGTTCCAATACCTTGATAATTCAGATTATGGTATGGAATAAACATAATTCGGATTAATACCGGCCAAAATGAAATAACTTGGATTATTAAAATCCAATAAACTTATCTTATTAGATTTAAAGGTGTATATAGGTGTGGGTGTGTTCAGACGAACCTAGGATTTTCTTCTGAATTACTTTTTCGGCCATCGTTCTAATATCAATATTGACATTAGAATTTTCGGTCGGGTTGGGTAATATAATATTGTATGATATCGTAACAAAAAAAATCATCATTGGAAAGCAAAGCACACAATAAAAATAGAATGTCATTAAAATGAAGAAAAACATATATAACACTTTATAGTTGTTCTGTGTGTTTCATGTTTTGGACGAGATTGCGTATTAGCACAACATATCACCTTCAAACAGACGGGCAAAGTGAGAGGAGGATTCAGACTCTGGAGGATATGTTGTGTGCTTGTATTATTGACTTTGGGGGAAGTTGGGATAGTTACTCACCACTCGCAGAGTTTTCCTATAACAACAGATATCATGCTAGTATTGGCATGCCACTTTATGAGATGTTGTATGTTAGAAAGTGTAGGACACCAGTGTGTTAGGGTGAAGTCGCCCAACGGGAGCTGGGCAGTAAGGAGGAAGTTCAGGATATGGTGCAGAGGCTTGAATTACTTAAGGCGTGGTTGAAGGCTGCGCAGGATAGACAAAAGTCATATGCTGATAACAGGAGGAGACCAATTGAGTTACAATCTGGTGATTTTCTCTTACTAAAATTATCCCCTTGGAAGAGTGTTATACGGTTTCTTAAGAGGGGAAAGTTGGGCCCGATGTATGTAGGACTTTTTAATATTGCGGGACGTGTGGGCGAGGTTGCCTATAGGTTAGATCTGCCAGAGGAATTGTCTGGGAAGGTTGATGAGACAGAGGTAGTACATTTGGAAAGGTTGATGACAGGTTGTCCTATGTTGAGGGACCTATTGCGATTTTGGATCGCAATGAAAAGATGCTTATGGTTAGGGTGCAACGGAAGCACTGAAATGGTTCCGAGTCAACATGGGAAAGGGGATGAGATGCGAGAATCTTATCCTAAGTTATTCTCGTTTTGAGCAGGTTTCGAGGACGAACCCTTGTTTAAGGGGGTAGAGTTGTAACACCCTAGTTTTTTGGCTATTTATGGCTGGATATTAAAGGTAATTGATATGGGAAATATAATATGGTTATGAAAGAGGATGGAACTTGAGTAACCTAGGAGAAAATGGGACTCAGTTCCGAGTTATAACGAAAAGGGAATCATGAAATCAGTTTGGGGTTGGAATGTGAGAAATTTTATAGAAAAGGGGATACGACCGTATTGAGTAAAAGCCATATCACCGTATGACTTTGTGTCGGATACGGGCACTGATGCGTGTTTGTCTTAGTGGTGAAGACAAACTATAGAATCACACGATGAGGTTTAAATTTATAACTCGATAATTACCTAGACCAACCACACACGCATATAGGCAAGTGCACTTATCGCTATATTAATATAGTCTAATTGGCAAGTATCGGGTGTCGATCCACAGGGATACGATCTTCTACTCCACCTAATCTATTTCCGGCCTAACTACCCTAATCTAGCTAGTCTAACTGTCACTTAAACTAACTAACTAACTAACTTATTAAATGATTATTGTAATGGATGATATCAAACCTAATTAACTAAGGGTAGCTATAAAGATAACTCAAACATAAGAAAGAATCATCTAGGAATACCATCGTCTCAACTTCATCAAGTATATGGGATGATTTGCTTATGCTAAACTGTCTTATGGATACAGGATCGCTAGACACTTGAATCATCAGTTAAAACCACATCCACAACAAAGAATCCACTACCTCAATGACTTAGTTATAAGACACCAGATACATAATCTAAGACTAGGACCATAAACCAATCCTATTCTGAATGACCACGATGGACTAACCATTAAAACCATATCATATGACACATAAGAGGCAATACATTCAGACAACTATCTAATCTTATGACCTTAGACAAGGAAGACAAGATATTTGACTAAACACAAAGACAACTACTAACGAATATACTATCATAAGAACATTATCATCGATTCCTATCTAGGTGATGTGTGCCAAACACATCTATATTTCCCCTATAATTGTATGATATTTGAGTCGGTTTTGAGTCGTTTTATGTGTTTTTTAGTTAAAATATAGTATTCGTGTCTTAGTTAGTTTATTGAGTCATTTTTGTATATTTTGGTGTGAGTTTAATTAAATATTTGAGTCGTGTATTTAATTAGGTTAATTGTGATTTATATATGCTTAAAACTGTTTAAATATATTTGGTTATAGGTTGACATAATGGTCCAAAAAGATGTATGACATTACATCTAAGTTGAAGGCTGGAAGGAAATAAATTAAAAGGAAGAAAAAAGGACAATACCATATGACAAAAGCATGTCACATTTGATGTTGAGGTGCAAAAACCGGGTTGAAAACCAAACCGGTTTTGACCATAATCGGTTTTGGTCAAAACCGGTTTGGGGCCAAACCAGTTCGGCTACCAAACCGGTTTTGAGCACGAAATGTTGATACTGGTTCCGGTTAGAAACCGAACCGGTTGGGGACTCAACCCGGTTTGAACCGGTTTTGTCAAAAATGAATTAACTTTATAAAAACTAAAAAAACATACTTTTTATTGAATAAAACATAAAACATTACAAAAGACAAGAAATTCACCACCTAAACGATTACAAAAGTAGCTAATTTTGAAAGATAATACAAATTATTTTAACTAGATTAAACATTATTGTTCGGGTAGTCGAGTTCAATTCATTGCCGTCGCTGCCCTTTTTCGTTGTTTTGCTTGTCTTGCATTGGCTTCGACTTCTTCATCGGAAAGTGGAATCGTCATCCCCGCCGCTACCTCGTCATCGTGTACAATCACCTCCGTGTCAATTTGATCTTCAAGATTAGAGACATTTTGTATACGTTCCATTGCGTCCAAGTGATCCTTCAAGCAAATGCAAGTCTCAAGCGACACCGCGGTGAGCCTAGTCCTCCTAATGGATAACACCCTGCCACTAAGAGAAAAAGCCGATTCCGAACCTACCGTGTAAGCTTGGACACTTAGTAGGTCTCGGGCCACGGCGGAAAGGACGGGGTAATTTGTTTGATTTCCTTTCCACCAACCAAAAATATCAAAGTCATCAAAATCATCAACCTTTAGTAGTGGAAGATAATTGGTCCCGGTGTATCTCCCAAACTCACTACTTGGGGTGGAACTCTTGGCTTGTTTACTACCCATGTTTCTTAACGTGTTCAAAAGATTTTTGCTAGTTTTAGATTTTGAAGTAGTTTCCGATGCCGAATTCATCGTCTCATGTATGTTGCTTATATTACCATACTCTTGGTAATAAACTTCATACATGCTTTGAAAATATGAATTAAAACGTTGTTTTACAATTTCACTAAAATTAGGATTCTCATCGAATAAGTTCAAAGCGTTGGATATATCATCAATTAATACATCCACACCGGATGCGTTGAAGTAAGGGTTTAAAGTGGTAGCACAAGTAAAGACGGCCGGAAAATCGGTAAAGTATTTTTTTATACTTCTCTTTCATAGGTTCAAGCATTTTTTAAAAAATTTTACCTTCAAACTCAAACTCATTTAGTTTTCCACACATAATAAACAATTGGTGAAGTACCAAGTTACTTGTCGGATAATAAACTCCCGACAAGTATGTAGTGGCCTCTTTAAATGTTTGAAGTAGTTCGGTTAATTTTTTGATAATTTCCCAACCCGTAGTAGGAAAGACATCCACAACACCTTGTGAAGCAAGGTTGTCATGAAACAACTCTAAAGAAGGTTGTTGCCTAACCGCACACTCTATCATTTTCCAAGTTGAGTTCCATCTAGTTGGAACATCCCAATTCGGACCCAAATAGTGCGAACCCGTTTCGTGACAAAAATCACGATAGTAGGTTGGTCGTTTCTTTACACTATGAAAAACATCTTTTAACATTTTTCTAAAATCATTTTTAACTTTCCCAAGCCCCTCATGGTTTAACCCATCTTGCACAACCAAGTTAATGATATGTGCGACACAACGAGTATGAAAAAAAGGTACCTTGACAAATTGGTCCATATTTTAGTTTTAGTTTTTGAACCGCACTTGTGTTGTTCGAAGCGTTATCAAAAGAAATTGAAAATATTTTGCTTTCAAGTTAAAAAAATTGAATAACACTATCCAAAATAGTAAACAAGTGATCACCGTCATGAGGATAGTCGAATTTTTTGAAAGAAATGGCTCTTGCACACCCCAACCGACGGCGGAATATGTCGGGGCATGATGATTGTCCAGATGCTCATGACAACTAATTAAAGTTGAAATATTTTTAACATGCCTTTTTATTTCATTTATTGGAATATTTTACAAACAGGAAACAGACAAAACATATAGGTTCTGTAATTAAACATTATTTAACTAGGTCCAGCATCTTATAGTGATCACATACTAGCTCAGACACAATTACCTGCAACATGTATAAGATAAAGTGTCAACTACAAAATTAGTTTGTGAGTAAACATAGGTTTAATACGTAATATCAGTATAAAGCATGCGATCTATGTGTTAGGTGAATGTTCATGAATATGATAAACAAGTATTGTAATAGTGTAAACAGTCGCGTATCAAACCCTTGACAATTAGGCTTCCAATCACTTGACGCCTCAAGGCAGGCCAAGTGGGTTGTCAAACCAATAGATCTATTATTGTTACCCCGGCTCGGTATGTTAATGAGTACGCATGCTAGTGTAATAGAATATAACAACAACAATGGTCCAAACAAGTTTAACACATCGAGAACACACATAACGAGCATAGGATTCGCATTTCGTTTTAGAGAAGTAAATATAGAGTTTGGAATTTCAGATAGAGATACATGTTACACCCCAAATTATTAAAGGAGAAGGGCTATGAATACTCACATGATAGAGAGATATGATTTGAGAGATGACGCCGAATTTGCATACGTAACTTGGAAGTTATCCTACTGAATCAAGTAAGGTATTTTTAATACTTTACAATTTATCACTTTTTGAACTCATGAATACTTATTATATATATAATTAGGATTTATTCCAAAAATCAAGTCTTAATACTTTCTGGTTTATTTATTATTAAATAAATATATTCAAAACCCTAATTTTGGTAAAATAATTAGATAATTACCAAAACTCATTAGATTTTGGAATAAACTTAGGGTTTTATTTATAATATTATATTATGATATTCTTGAAAATATGAAACCCTAATTTCACTTGTTTATCCAGTTTTTGCAAAATAGTTTCTCGAAAACCCTAATTTAAGCATAAATATTAAATAAATATCAAGACTCACTAGATTGTTAAATAAACTTAAATTTTTATTCATAATAATATATTATAATATTCTTGAAAATATGAAACCCTAATTTCACTTGTTTATCCAGATTTTGCAAAATATTTCCTGAAAACCCTAGTTTGAGCATAAATATTAAATAAATATCAAAACTCATTAGATTTTGAAATAAACTTAGGGTTTTATTCATAATAATATATTATAATATTCAAAAAAAATATAGAACCTTAATTCAACACCGTTTATCTATTTTTGGCAGAACAACGACCCGAAAACCTTAATTTTGGCATAATTTTATATAAAATACCAAATGATTAGATATCATGAAATTGACTTAGAAGTTCTTTAATATATGCTACACATAGTAACCTAAAAAATTCAGACCCTAACACCTTCCCAATTGCCCAAAATTAGAGATTTATCTCAAGAACCCTAATTTTGACTTGAATTTAAAAAGCATACTTAGAATTCGAATTTGACAAAACTGGGAGAGGTTTTTGTTAATCATACCTAGTGGACCTTGACTGCTGAATTTTAGCTCAAAACTCCAAACGAGTTGGGAGAATTGGACAGGACAAACTTCTGCGTTTTCTAGGGTTTTTAGGAGGAAGATTTGCGAAATTGGTGAGGAATTCGATTGAGATGTGGCTGCTATTTATACAAGTCGAGGTCGCAGGAGGCTCCTACACGTTGCTATGGTGACTAATTGCGTTAAAAATGAAATCTGGATGGTCAATTCGTGGAGAACAAGTCGAATGACGAGGATGATAGCGACCTGGTCACGATTTGGGCGGCGGTACGCGATGGGTGAGCCCAGGGCTAGGTGACCCGCGAGGCACTTTGCAGCTTTGGTAGTTTCGGTCCATGAGGTTTATAAATTGCATTTTGACCCCCAAACTTCTACGGAACTGTTATTTTATGCACCAAAACATTATAAAACATGTTTATAAAAGTTCATGCTCGGAACATGCTCGATGATATACGGATACGTGTGTTTTATAACTTTCAATAAATTGCACTTTTAGTCCCTTAACTTTTGTTTTATGTGTTTTACCTTTGTATCCTTTGATGTAATCAATGTTTTAAGTTTATCATGATATTAGAATACTTTCTTTAGATTTATAAGGCTCGGGAGACGTTTAACGAGGTATAAAATATTTATTTTATATATATTTATTTATATATTATTTGTTAAAAATATGAAATATCACCAAAATTCAACATAATTCATCACATTGATTTGTGAGATAGAATTCATTAAATATAATGTTATGGAATAATAAAATGAGAATTTGTGGAATGTACGAACTCCCGGTTAATACCGAAATCGCACAAAAACTCGTATTTTTGCTATTTTTGTTTTAAATCGCGAACTTTTATGAAACTTCACATACATTCACTTGTGTGTATGACTAGTATTATTTATAAGTATTATACATGTTTAGATTGCTAAAGTTTTCCGATTTTGCATGAATAACAAAAACGATCGAGGTATGGATCCGATTTGTGATAAATTGAAACATGGAATGTCACGAATATTGTGATTAAAGGATTAAATCATGAAATATATGAAATAATAATATAAAATGTGGAATGATCCTTTATTGATTATCAACCATGATAGGAAACGGGTTGGGTATTTACAAATGGATTACCCGAAGTGTTATAGCTCTTTTCATCATTTGCCAAGAATCGTGGTTAATCCAATGTGCGGTTACGCAAAGGTAAGAATCGGGTAAACCATGCGGAGCCGACCAAACATTGGTAGTTAAGTTAACTCCGGTATTTAAAATTTTAAAACCGAAACTAATTATTTTTTTACGCGTTACCATCTTTTAACACAATCATTTCTAAGAGTTGTACGACTTACGTGACGATAACGTGGTTGAAGTGTTTCTTGAATCAAGCTCGTCAAGCGCGGTTTGTCGAAGTGATCAAATGGTAAACTTTCTTGAATCACAAAGTTAGCCATTTGTTCACGAACCATATCCGGATCAAAATTCCACAAGCCTCCATCGACCCCAACTTGTGTTTGATCACTACTTGGGTTATTCTTCTTTGTTTTGCAATAAAGTTCCAAATGGTTCTTAAGATTCGAGTTCGAATCTCCTTTCATTAGCAAACCGCAATAATGACACCGAGCCTTTTGCAAACAAATTTTCAACTCAACCAAGTCAAAATGCGTACCGAACAAATGCAGAGCCCTCTTTGTTGCAAGAATCTTCACAATCGAGTACTCATCGTTGCCACTACCACTACCACTAGCATGAACATTGAATGTGGTGTTGCTTTGAGCACTTGAAGAGGCCATTGTTTGAGTGAATGAGTGATAATCTTTGTTTATTTAAGAGTTTTATTAGATATTGAGAAGTGGGGTAATGTTTATAACACATCAAGGGGATATATATACCAATTTTTAGGCTCAACCCCCCCCCCCCCCCCCAAAGGTCAAAAAACGGCTATAATACCGTTCCAACGGTCATATAACGGCTAGTTAAAAGGTTGTATAAAAAAGTGAAGAAACCGGTTTCAAACCGGTTTGGGCCAAACCGGTTTCTTCACTAAAGCTCCTAACCGACTGTAACCGGTTCGATTTGACCGGTTTGAGAACCGGATTGGTCAAAACCAATTTTGACCGGTTTGAGAACCGGTTTGGCCGCCCAAACCGGTTTGGGATTTGCACCCCTAGTTTGACGTGCTCTAAGGTGGATCTCACTCACGTGATAAGAGAAGAAACCCAATGAAATTGAGAATTAAAAGGAGCTTGGGCTGCGATATTATAATAGAAGTGCGTTGATTTTAAATGTCCCACATTTAATGGGCTGCGATGTCTATATGGATTCTTATGTGGGCTCAAGCAAGAGTTTAAAAAAAACAAGTCAACAAATTTAGGTCAATAGCAATATATATTCGACGGCAGAATGATTAAAGAGAGGGCTCAAGAAAAATTCTAAGAAAAGAAGGGGAGGAACTCGGCGGAAGAACCGAAGGACGAACAGAAGCAAAGCTATCGAGAAAAAGAATTGAAGCAGGAAGCCAGGCACACAGGTCAAAAAGTCAATTGAATTGAATTAATTAAGCAGTCTGGCAGGCTGCTGACCTAATTTTTATTCTTTTTCGATGAACGGTAACTTCGGCTTTGTTTTTGTTCTACTTTGCATTATGAACTAAATTTTTGTTGCTACTTAAGCATAAGATGACTACTTGTTGACTTCCGTTATTATTTTGGTTTATGGTTAACTTTTGATGGATTAATATTTTAGTAAAGAACCTATGAATTACTGTTTTCATGCGTGTGCATACTCTGATTAATTTTATAGTTGGTTTCTATTTCATATGTTGTCTGCAAATGTCTTTTGGTTTGGGTAGTGTATTAGGTCACTTACTGTGTGTTCGTGATTAGTTTATGGTTTGTATTTACCGGTGCGATCCATAGGAATAGGAATTGATTATTTATTTGATCTTTGTGTTCTGCTTAACCTAGACAATCCGAGAGGTGATAGCTTAGTTGGGTAGTCGGGTTTATTAGGATTTTAGGTACAACTGTCACGGAAGAGGGGTTCCCTAGATATCTTAATATTCTTGCTATTTTATGTCATTATGGGTGGTTATTAGGTTACTCCTTACCTCTTAGGGTATTTGAAGTAGGAACAATCAGGAAGGTGACTTACTTGTTCGAGTACTAGGGTATTGTCGGAGACATTGTGGAAGGTGATCTGACTAACTAGTCAGCATATTACGGTCTATAGGTATCCTTTTAGGAACGCCCAGAGAGTGATTCGGGGGCTACTAGGAGTCTATTCGTTCGTTGTTTAAGATCCCAGTTCGATCACATTCATCCATAGCAAAGAGAAACCGAGAGTTACAAGTAGGATTTCTTAGTATAGGTAGTACTTCTCCATTTATGAATTCGTTAAGTTTTCCTAGTGTCAGTTGTTAGTTTAATTAGTTAAGATAGTTAATTTTAGTTAAATCAAATTCTCAAATTTCTTATTCATTTTCCTTAGTTAAGTTTTGTTACACAGTGTCCTTAGGGTTCGATCCCGGTCTTCTGTAGCTATACTGTGTCCGATAGGTACACTTGCCTAGCGGGTTCGGTTTAGTTTAGTTGTCTAGGTAAAAGTTAGTGTGTCTAGGTCTAGGATTAGGTCTAGATTTAGTTAGTTATTTTAAGGTTCGTCCCGAGCACATCACTAGGCTCGTTAGAGTTTCTAAACACATAGTGAGATGGTTACATAACAACTAAGAAATAGCAATTGATCGGATGAACATGTGATATCAAGTCTATACACCAAACCAACGACTACTAGGAATCAAATCAAGTTTCAAATGATAACATAATTCTAACATGAATTATACGAGTTATACTAAAATCATTGTGTGATATATGCAACATAAAACCATAAGAGTCAAATCAGTCAAAAGTCATCCAACCCTAGATGACATATAAAACTAGCCTATCATACTACTGAAATGTAAACATGAATCAGGACTAAACATCACTGGAAAATCGAAATTTAAATATAACCAAACGCAAACCAAACAATCGACGCATATTAGCGTCGATTGGATGTTGATTCCTTGCTTCCTAGCCATCTCGAATCTTCCAATCACCTCCTCTCGATGCTTTTGGTCGCATCTGGGGCGGAATGACCGACCCTAGCCATCCCCTTCGAATCTAAACATCACATTTTATTTATAGGCCTGAAAATAGGGTTTTTCGTCGAATAGGACCATAACGGCTTGTTATAGCTGTAACGGGTCGTTACAGAGCATGTTTGACTTTTTTGGCAGCTTTGACTTTTTCAGCAATTATCTTCAAACCTTCATAACTACTTCGTTTTTCATTGTTTTTACGTCTCGTTTTCGCCAGTTTTCTGAGAATTACGAAATGAGGCATATGAAGTGCTTAGATATCCTATTTTGTCAAATCATATAAGAAAATCATATATAAAATCATATATAAAACATACAAAGTGTCGAGAATTATTACCTAAAAAGATGTATACTTTGGGATACATCAAACATTCTCACACTTAGCATTGCTCGTCCCTGAGCAATCCCTATTTAAAACTTAGCATTCAATAATTTCCGAACAATATTTTTTTCTCATGCATTACTACAACTGCAATTCAACAACATAGATATATACTGCATTGTAATTACTAAGTCTATAAGAGTTTATCATAGTACTAAGATTTACAACCTAACAAGTTATAAGTTATCAAAGATCACAGACAGTATCAACCAAGTTAGCAAGCCCTAGGATTATATCACACAACTCACTCCACTTACCATGTCACTCGACTCTCAGGGTTGTTTTTCAGTGAACTCTCAAAGTCAAGTATGCATAAGAGTATTCTTGACCAAAGAATGGAGGGAGAAATTCAAACGTTTGCTCACATATGTGGGTGTATGAGCTACCACCCTAAAGTATATCTTGGCGTATACGTATAGCCATGCCACAACTTTTTATTATGATTTGTTTAGTACTATATATAGCGGAAAGTTATTGTACAGATGGGACTTTTTGTGCGAAGTGTGTGAAGGAGGGTAATATTGTCCGCGTACGCTTGATAATCACGCAAGATCTTGCCATCGTGTTTTTTGTAGCAAAATGGTGTCAAAAGAGCAATTGTTACCAATTTGCCACCAAATATGTTGTGAAAAAAGAACTTAATATGTTTTGGTAGTAAAATGGCGACAATTGTAAAATGGTGTCAAAAGGGCAATTGTCATTATTTTACCATCATTTTGCCACCAAATAAGTTTTGGTAGCAAAATGGTGTCAAGCAAAATGGTGTCAAAAGGAGAATTGTCACCATTTTTCCACCAAATATGTTAGTGAAAAAAAACTTACTTAAAAAAAGTTTTGTCATCAAATATGTTTTGGTAGCAAAAATGGTGTCAAAAGGGCAACTGTCACCATTTTGCCACCAAATATGTGTTGGTAGAAAAATGGTGTCAAATTGGTAATTGTCACCATTTTGCCACCAAATATGTGACATCCGTCACTTTAATTTTTAGATTAATTATAAAAATCTAGGATTTATTAGGATTTATTTGGAAATAATTGTGATTACGTAAATTATTTGAATATTGAAATTCGTCACTGCGGACCGACCAACGAAACAAATAAAATATTTCGTTTGGTTTAAACTATGAGTTTAAATAAGATAAAGACTTTAGAAAAAGTCTTATGTTCGGTTAGTGACGAATTAGAGAAAATTACGCGTTAAATAGAAAGGAGCCGTGTAAAAAGGTCACTGCATTCGGTCACCGACCGACTGTGGCGAAACTGAAAAATAATTATACGGTTCTGAGCGTAAATTAATTTTATGAATTTTGGTATAAATATTGGAATTTATTGGATTCGGAAAAACATCCGTAAAACACGACATACACTGTGTGTAACTAGAAAGTTATAAAAATTGTAAGAGATGTGTATGTGTGCATGTATGTGTCGTAAATATATATATATATATATATATATATATATATATATATAAGTGAGGTGGAGTGTAAAAATAAATCACATTTATGTGATGTTGTATGTATGTAATGATAAATTGATAAGTTATCATTACTAGTTATTTTTTTAAAATCTCTACATACACACACAAGACAAAGTTTAAAAAAAAAAAAAAATTTCACCTCCCTCCCCTCCCTCCTTATTTACGGCCCACACACCCCACCCACACCCTCATTATCACTTGATCACTCTCTCTCTAAAATCACCTACACACAAATCCTTTGAATCTTCAAACATTCATCCATCTCAAGAACAATCTTCATCTCATCTTCATCCTTCAAGAACACTCTTTCTTTCTCTAGCTACAAGGTAACAAAATCCATCTCATTTCATCATCTAAATCACAAAACCCACTTCCAAATCCAAGAACCAACATCAATTTTGATAAGTTATGGTAGGATTTGGAAGGATCAAGCTTCAAAACACAAGAATAAGTGAAAAACTACACTCACACACACACAAATCGTGATGTGTGTGTGATAGTGTGTGTTTTTGTGTGTTAAGCCTAATACTTGGGTTTGATCATCTTAAAACTTCCATGCATGTAGAATCTAAATCATAAACTTGAAGTTTTATGAAAGAATTCATGAATACTTAAGATAAAACATAAAGATTTTGAAGGAAATCACAAATTAAAGAGTTAGATGATACATGCATGAAGAAAAAGCTATGATTTTATGTGAATATTATGTAGTTGTTTATGTTTGATCTTGGTAACTTGATGATGATTGAACATAAAAATTAAGTTAAGAAACCCTTGGATTTTATATATAAATCCGAAAATTATATAAATACATATGTATATTTGAAATTTGAAACAAAAGGTTAAATAAAATCAACAATTAGTGTTACAATTGTGGTAAATCCGCCTCATGGTTGTCAATGACGCCTACATGGTCGGTAACGATTATCACTAAACTAAACCCCGTGACTATTTCTCATGGTAATTCCGCCTATAATGGTCGGTTATGAGGAAACACGAGCGGCACACCATAAATATGTAATATTTGGAAAATTATGAAGTTAAATATGTGGGTATTATATAAAATAGTTAAGAATTAAAAAAACTAAAATGAGATCAGAAGTATTTATTGTATAAAAAGACCAAATCTAGTCATAAAAACCTAGAGTATAGAAGTGGAGATAAAAGCAATGATTAAAGATGTGACTTGTAAAGCTTTAAATATATTAAATGAGTGAAAAATGTGAAAATAGGTCAAAAATCCGAAAAATTTGGTTTGATCAGTAGGAGAACTTTAATTATCAGTAGTAATGAGTTATAAAAATTTTCTAGAATTTTTGGAATTTATTTAGTAATTAAAATAGAATTTATATGCTTAAAAATAGCTAAAAATGCTTAAAAATAGAACAAATTGGTGGAAAAATATAGAAAAATTTAAGAACATATTTTAGACAGTAGACAACTAATATAAGTGAAAATAATTAAAAACTTAGAAGAAAATGGCACCCAAACCTTTAAAACGATAAAATTAAGCATTAAAACGGGATAATTCGGTAAAAATTTGGTATAAAATATAAAAACAAAAGAGATCAGTAGCCGAAGGGCTTAAAACAGATTATTTATGGTTAGGAAACATATAAAAATATTGGAAAAAAATAGAAACTAGAATATAGAAGGAATATGAGCTAAAAACCGTTACCGAAAAATCGTAAAAAAAAATAAGTTATTTGGCTAGAAATTAAGGAAAATTCGAAAACATGGTGTTATAAAGTTAAGAATAATAATAATCAAGTAAATAGAATATAATGGGCCTTAGGATAAAATTTTGTGACCAAAGATTAAGTTATTATGCCTTATTTGTAGAAATTAGACGACTAAGGGCAAAATCGTCATTTTGCCGAATACTTGAGAAATTCAGAACTTGACACATTAGCTAGTTAGAAATGCCTAAACTAATTTGATATTAATGGAAATAGGACCGAGGCTTTGAAAATTCACACATAGAGACACAAATTGCACAACCAGGCAAAGGTGAGTTTCACTAACTTAATGCCCCAATTTAATTTGATATATTTTGTTGAATATTTTGGGCTTATGATGATTGAAAATGCATTTTGAATTGAATGAATTGACTGAGAATATTATGGGTACGAAATTGAATGTGGGTGTCGGCGCATGCTCATAACAAGATGAGCCAGGCCTGAATTGAATTTGGAATTTGGAATTTGGAATTTAGAACAATGCCTTCTAGACCATTAAAGTAGCGTGAGATGTATTAGTAGATTCTACTGGGGTTGACCACCCGCTCTCACTGATCAGTCGCTCTGGTCGTGAAACATGGTGAGAAATACGATCGAACATGGGTCTAGTTTTGATCTAGAGCTTACGTTCAGTTTGTACATCGTAAACCTAGCTAGTTTACGAAACCATATTATATTCTCCATTTGGATACACTCCCTAGATTCACGAAGTTGAATAAATGGGACTAAATAATGAAGTGGAAACCGAAACGTTTTCATTAGTGAACTCACCAACCTAGTGTTGACTTTGTGGTTTTTTACTATTTTTCAAGTAAATAATGGGGTGCTTTGACGTGTGGATCTGGGTGTACGTGGGAGAGCTCGTGCTATGCTACCACGTGTTTGTTATGTTTTAGTAGTTGTGAAATGTATGGGGACCTAACTATGAGATAGTTGATCTATCTTATCTTTTGTAAAACACTTAGGGGTAATTAGTGTACCCCAATTTTGTAAATGAAAAGTGTTTTTATATAAAATATGTTTCACTTATCAAAACTGCTAAAACTATGGGTTATTTAATTAATTACTACCACGTAAGACTTCCGCAACATAATTAGAAAATAAACGAAAAACGGGATGTGACAAAATATGTTATGAAAAATATATATACATAATCACGCAAGATTTATTTCATAAGCAATTGTCACTATTTTGCCACCAAATATATTGTAAAAAATGTAACGCAAGCTTTATTTCATAAGCAATTGTCACATTTTACCACCAAATATGTTGTGGAAAAATGTACAGGTCATAATCATAAGCAGTTGTCACCATTTTGCCACCAGATATAATAATCACACATGCTTTATTTCATAATCACGCAAACGTCACCTAGACGCATAGTCGAGTTCTAAAAAAAGTTTTTTAACTTTAAAAAAAGTATAGCAATAATATACTCGAATTAAAGAAAATTAAATGCTTATTTTTATGGTGTAATTTAAAAAAAAATAATGTCGTATAAAAAATTATAGATGTTTAAAAAATTAGGCGGAACTTGAAAAAAGTGTTCTACCAATTTTACCCCTCAGCTCTTTTCACGCTTAGAATTTCCTTTTTATTTTTGTAATAGATCTGGACTAAATGTAAACCATTGATTCTTAGATCAATGGCCCAGATGCCTTCGCACGCTTCGCACGGAAATTATACTTTGTATTTTAACTTTCACCTATATATATATTATATATTATCCTATACTAACATAAGACAACTTAGAGTACAATTTCTAAAACATGTTGTACAAGTTGTTATAGCATAAATCAAGGTGCAAGTTTTTAAGCCATATGTACACATCAATTCCTTTTTACCCATATACGGATTTTTTATTTTAATAGATTGATGGGTACAAGCATTTGTTGCACATGTAGGTGCAAGTTTTTAAGCCATATGTACACATCAATTCCTTTTTACCCATATACGGATTTTTTATTTTAATAGATTGATGGGTACAAGCATTTGTTGCACATGTATGGTTGCGTGTATATCTTTCTCTCATATCTCAGAGCTATCACATCTCCTTTTTTTTCTCCCACAATGCTCTCAATTTGTTGGCCTTTGTACCGTTTTTCTTGCCGGCGATGCTCTCAATTTGTTACCCTTTCTACCGGCTTTTCTTGCCGGCGCAGGCTAACCGCGGAACTTATCCTTTGAGTTCTTGCAGAGTCGCTCCGCCTATGGCGTGGAAGCGGCGGGTGTTTGGTTGCAGCCGAAGCGCAACGGTGTTTCGTTGTGATCGTTGCTCCGCCTATGGCGTCGAAGCGGCGGCGGTGTTTGGTTGCGGCCGTTGCTCCGCCTATGGGCGTAGAAGCGGCGGTGGTGTTTGGATTCGGTGGTTTGTGGTTTTCTTTCAGATCCGATGTTTGGCCATCGTTCCTCCGTCTCTGACGGTGAGGCGGCTGTGGCTTTTAAACCTCTCTCATCGTGGTTCGCCGTCGTTTGGCTTCATCATCGACGACGTTTGGATTCATCATCGAAGGCAGATCGGGATGGATAAGGTAAAACATCAAACCCTAATCGGATGTTTGATGTATCTACACTGTTTTGTTGTTCATGTTGTTTTTGATGAATTGATTTGGTGATTTGGTTGATTCTCCGTTCCGGATCTGAAAAACTAGATATTTTGGTCCATTTTTGTATCGATGGGGGTATCGATTTGGTTGTCTTTACTGCTTTTAGTGTTCGATAATTGTATCTATTCTTTAGTTGTTAACACGCAGGCTAAATTTGGAATCCATTTTAGCAATATTGTATCTATTCTTTTTTCAATAATTTAGTAGAAAGCTTCTATTCGAAAATCATTATTTCACACGGCATTTAACTTGCATTGTTTTGTTAAACGACTGTCTAAACGGTCTATAGCAACTCTTGATAGTTGATATGATTATTGCTTCTTGCAGTTGGTTTATTGAGTAAAAGAATGTATTCCATTTAAAAGACCCAAGGTAGCAAACACATTTCACTTTATCGTTGTTATACGTGAATTTCTAAATCTGAGTTTTTTCTAAATTATTTGAGTTATAATATTTATATTTGATTCATATAATTGATGTAATGCACGTCATTTGTTTCTTTTAATGCCTCTTCATATGGATTTTGAGGTGGAAATTTATTAGAATTATTTTGAATCGGTTGTTATTTTTCTGTTTTGCAGGTGAGTATAAAGTTCTTCCTTTTTTATCTTTGGTGCTTAGGTGAGTCTTATTCACTCTTCAATATAATAACAATTATAGGTTACATTTTGTATGCATGTTGTTTTTTGAGTTTGTTCTGTTCATAGGCTACATCTTATAAACGTGCTAATAGTTTCTAAGTAATGTCATTTGTATATATTTGTTGTATGTTGTTGGTGTATGTTATTTTAATACTTTTCCGCTGCTGTGTTTTTACAGGTTTGGGTTATGGTATCTTCCTAATGGTGAGTTTTTTATTTATTGTTTATTTTGTTAGATATTTCGAAGTAATCACTTGAATTCTGTTTGTTCTAATTCCGTTTCTGATTTTTGATGATCAGACATAATTGTCTTGGTTTGACGGAATTTATATGATGTTGATGGTTTATATACTCTTTGTTTTGATTGCATGTATTTGGTATCCCTTGGTTGTTGATCAAACATAATTGTCTTGGTTTGATGGAATTTGTATGAGCACAATGATTTGGGATAAAACTGAGGTGAGAGGGGAAACTGCATCCTTCCACAACAATTCTCGACATTCACAGCATCGATGAGGTTTTCTCGGTATGTCTCGATTCTTCGCCCAACCTCCAAAATTTGATTAAAATCATTCAAAAAAAGGTCTCTACGATGGTTTCGTAGGTAGGTTCTACTTTTTATTATATTATTTCCTATCAGTTCTGTGATTATATGTGCGATTGTTGAAATTCAATAATGTTTGTTGAAATTAATATTTTTTTGAGTTGATTTATTTTGCAAGATACAACATGCACAAGCCTCATCCGATTGGAAATGGTAGCATTTTTTTGCCCGCTATACATGTTAAGCCCTAATGGGATACACGTGTTCTTTAGTCGTCCATTTTCAATCTGCACCCACATATGTGTTTGATTTCTTTGCCCGTATATAAGGTAGATTCTGTTGAAGATACATTTTTTGTCTTGGTGTTCATCTGCTTCCAGTAGTGTGAGTTCCGGTTTTGAGTATTGTAAATTTTTCTGATGGCCACTTCATCTCTGAGTTTAAGATGTCAATTTAGCTGTTAATAGATGTTTTTCCGTTGTGTTTTGTTTGGGCTTCTGTTTCTGATTTTCATATGTTTTTATGCATGTTCGGACGATTATGTTGGACTTAGTGTTTGTTTCTGATTTTACAAAGCACAGAATCAATAGCAAATGTCAACGGGTCAACTCCGCGGCGAAGCGCGGGTTGACCCACTTGTATATATACAATAATGAATGGGTGGTCCACACTCAAAATCCACTATTCATATGATGACCAATAGGAACATGACACGTGTCATGTTCCACTACTAATAATATGACACGTGTCATGTTCATTTAATAATAGATTGGTTACGTGGCCTGACACGTGTCCACGTGTCATATGTAGGTCAATGCTTTTGCGACACGTGGTCATGTGTTAGGTCACGTATGACGATACGTGGTTACGTGTAAAGCCAATGTTTTTACGACACGTGGTTAACTTTTAATTCACTTTTAGAGTTTTCGACTTTGACCATGGCGTTTCGGAAAATGGGTGGCCCGCCGCGAAGCGTCGTTAAAAGGTGACCCGCCGCAACGCGCGGTGGTCAACTTTCAGACCACTTTTAGAGTTTTTGACTTTGCTCACAGCGTTTTAAAAAATGGGTGTTAGGCCGCGTGTCATGTACATATGGTATTTTTTTCAGACTTAAGCGCAAGTGGTCAACTTTTACATCACTTTTAGAGTTTTCGACTTTGGCCACGGCGTTTTGGAAAATTGGTGGCCCGACGCGAAGCGCGACCGGGTCACCATCTTGTATATATATATATATATATGTTTTTTATCTTTTCTATTTTTTCAATTTTCTATTTATAGTAAGAACTAAGATAAGCATTTTGGAGTTATACAGAAAGTCCAGCATCTTCGGGCAATTGACGACCCAGAAAAGATTCATAACAATCTCAAGACAAATATAGATATGGTCTCAACATGCACCTAGAAACTTATATTAGACACACGACATCCCTCATGCATATATATTTTTTATTTTCCATATCATATCCTAAAAGAAATTGTTAATCTAAGGATAACTCACAAGGGAAGTACGGTAAATATGTATAGTGGACCTGCTAGACTCAATCAAATACTCCTGATCATGTGTTTTTATAAAAATACTAGCTAGGTAAACTTTTCCTGCTACTTACAGACACGACAATGCAAACACGTTCTAAAAACGAATCTATGAATTACGTCAAAAAGGTGTACTTTTGTGCAAATTGAGAATTAAAACTTTAAAAATTTTCTGAATTTTTTCTTTGTTAACTTTTTTTTTCTTTTTCAGGGGGTATATATATATATAATTCATATTTTGTTCCCAACACTCCCATCCCCGCACTTAAAACTGTACATTGTCCCTAATGCGCTTTTAGAAACAACATAAACAAAACATGTAAACTAAATAAAAAATGGAATGGGACTCCCCTGGAGAGTTGAAGTTCGCGCATGATTGTATAAGTGTTGTTACACTTCCTTTCCGGCATCCAACATGTGTACTCCACCAAGAATGCTCTTCATTTAGTGATGTATAGCTTAAACATGCAATCAATAGGCAAAAGAAGATCAGAGCATCTAGTCCAAAAGCAGTTATAAAATGCAAAACACAGACTTATGTGAAATCAAAATTTAGAAATTTAGATCGGATGGCCCAATGCAGACCGCGATAGTGAAAGACGGTCTGGTGTGTGTCAAATGAGAATGACGAATTTGAGGGTCATCCCTACACTTAGCCTTTGACAACAGTCACATTAGGCAAGTAAATTGCAAGTCAAAAACAACTTAACAAGAAGATTAGAAGCACATTCAGTTTGGCAAAAACATACAATCAAAAAGCCTCTGATGATGTGTGCGAAGATATATATATATATAATCTACAAAAGGACTTTTAAATTTATAACCTAACTCATTGTTTCTACACATGCATATATAGGAAAGCGGACCTATCGTATGGTAGCATGAGAGAATGACTCAGGGTCGACCTAAGGAAACAATGGTATAATCATACTAAACCTAGCTAATATCATTAAGACTCTGTCATAATTCTCAATGACTAGTAGTAAAAGAACTAAGGTAGAAATGATTGAAATGAGAACAGATATCAAAGCGAATATATGAAAACAGATGTATAAAAGCAGATATCATCTTAGACTGATCACTACTTCAGCATTACCCAAACATGACATTGACGTATCGTAACTTAACTGTCTAAAGGAAACATGGTCGCTAGACACTAGTTCTACAATTATAATCACAGCCACAATGACGTATCCACGGATTATGTGTTAGTTATAAGGCACTATACATGACCTAAGACCTAGGATCATAGACCAATCCTATTCTGAATAATCATGATAGTGTAACATATTATAAGCAATTCACATACCATCACATATGCACTACAGTACCTAGTCACTTCACTAATCATTAAATATCAAGACATGGAAGCTAAGGTTTATGACTAACTATAGAGACATACTTCAACCAAAATGGACTATTGAACATGCACTATCACCATTTCCTATATAGGCTCGTTAGAGTTCCTAAACACATATTGGAATAGTCAGATAACAACTAAGAAATAGCATTGAATCAACAAGCAGAATACGTCTATCTTACCAATCAAACCAAATACTACTAGGAATGGATCAAACACAACATTCAAAAACTCATTTCTGATATGCAAAAGGAATCATAATCGTTATACTCAAATCATTATGTCATACGATAAATCAACGTCAAATTATAGGTAAATACTGGAATAGATCACATTTTCTTACACAATATCAAGAGCGTTAGCGTCTCAACGTAGCTAAAGTAACTATTATAGCAGAAAAATAAGTAAACATCATTATGAATGCAAAATCGAGGGTAAACAATGGTGGAATCTTCGACTGATACGATTACACGAACGATCTGGCACCTTGCTACACCTTCAATGGCTTCAATCTTTGACTTCGGAACTGAGAAATGCTCCTGGAATACGTCAAATATTTTCTCTGGTCTATAGAGCTTCAAACGAATGAAAGTGATGAGTATTTATAGTTTTCATTTAGGGTTTCGGAAACCGTGCATAATGGGTCGTTATGCGGAAATGAATCATGAGCGCCGCTATGAAAATTTACGATTTGGGGTTTCTGGAGATGATCTTGTAACGGCCCGTGATAGTGAAACCGGTTGTGGCGTGAGAAATAAGTCAGATCTCCAATTCTTGTGCAATTTCTTCTCAAAGCCTCTTAGAATCCGCAATTGTCACTTTGGCCCCCTCTAATTACATGTTTATTACAATTCATAGAAAACAAGGGTAAAATTGACCACAATAACGCATAAACTACCAACAAGTGCGGGTGTTTAACTAATAAAAAGATGTGTACTTTAGAGCACATCAAACATCCCCCCACTTTCGTCCTGAGCAAACCTCTAACTACAGCATTACTGATGTGTTGCAAACACATCTCATTTCTGGGGTCTTTTATATGTTTATTTGAATCAATTTGAGTCGGTTTTCTTTAGTCTTAGTTTGTTTTTAGTAAAGTTGTGTCTTTGAGTCTTTATTTATGTGTTTTGTGTGTTTTTGTAGGTTTTTAATAAAATCCCGAGGCCACATGAGAAGTTGGATATGAGCAGAGAAGATATAAAGAAAATAAATGAAGAAATGCTTAAAAGAGAGTTTTAGGCGTATCGCCTAAAACTGATGCTTATGTACGCGATACTCGTGAGGAAACCAGTCAACAAAAGTCAAAGTCGGCGAAGCCCGACTAAACTGTCGTTTAGTAGGCCCCAGGCGTATCGCCTGGGGGAGTTGATGATGTACGCGATACGCGTAGAGGCCTCGAATCCGCAATCTTAGTCTGATCGATATAAAATCACTCTTAGGGTTTCATTTGACATATCACGACTTGCAGCCGGCTCTGGGCGATTTTGGGACGATTTTCTGAGCAAGAGGAAGGCTGGAATTGAGAGGAAACATCCAAGGACCACAAGTTCATCACGATTCAACATTCGGGTTTCGTGTTTCTTTTCCGTTTCTTGTCTTGAATTTAGTTGAACCCATGTTTTCTGTCAAATTTATGATATTTATTTGTTATCTTGACTTGAACATGAGGCTAGGCTAAGTTGATTGTATCGCCTAGACCTAATTGGATGACTATCTAGTATTTGCAGTTTTATTCGGTTTTGGTTGATTGATTGATGTTACACTTCTATTAAATTCCATTAATTGCCATGGTTGATGCTTGTGTGTGTTGAGAACAGATTGTTAATTGATTATTGATGCTTAATTTACCCACGAATGTCTTTCGGTTTAGTTAGATTATCTAAAGTAGTTAACTTTAGGGTTAGTTGCTAAAGAGTACTTTAGGGTTTTCTTGAACTATTGCATTGATAGTTGGTTGATGATTTGTTTGCAATGTGCTGCCTCTTCTGAGACTTAAAATAAAAGGTAAAGAATTATCGGGTAATTGGGTTGGTTAAAGAACTAGGGTTACATTATCTCAAAAGGAAGTGTCCTAGAGATTTAATTAGCTTGTTATTCCGTGTCAGTCTTGGTAGTCATTGGTAGCTCCTGCTAGCCTAGGGTGCCTTAGATTAGGTTCGAGGGTGGTTAGGTTTAGTTGAGGAAGGACGTACCCAAAAGGTGAACTCTTGTTCGGGCGTTAGAAGTGTCAGTTAGGAAGGACTCAAAAGGTGAACTAGCTACCATCAGATCGGTCAAAACTGAGTGAAGTTGTAGGTATTAAGTAGGATTCCAGGTCTAGGTGATACTCTTCTCTATTTCTGATTTTCCCCAAGGTTTTCCTGTCTTTGGTTGTTAGTTGATAGTTTAGTTAAATCAATTCCTAAAAAAAAAACCCAAATCAATTTCTCAAATTTCCATTTCTTAGGTCTAGGTTAATTTTGTTATAGAGTGTCTCTAGGGGTTCGATATTCTCGTGCTTACCTTAGCTTAGCTACAATCCGACAGGTACACTTGCCTTAGGGTTCGGTCCAGTTTAGGTAGTTTCGGTAAAATTTAGGTGTGTCTAGGTCTAGGTCTAGGTTAGAACTAGGTTTTAATAGTTATTTTAGGTACGTTCCGAACACATCAATTACATTTCCTAACAAATATTTTAAAATGAAGTAATGGTGGATAGTTCCAACTCTAAACGATCAGAGACACAAAAACATAAATAGTCACATGTGTTTGCATTCTCAGAATATACTAAACAAAATAAGTTTTAAAATAGAAAAGCATGGACAACAAACACTGGACTTCTTTTCTTAGGACTATTCCTTAACAATCAACCAGACAGTCTCACAATGTACACTCCACTCAGGTTTATATATGGATAACTAGTAAATAATATACTAGTCTTTTTTAGTGCTCTCGAATTGCTCATCGTGGACTTTCCTTACCATAGGCTTGACAAACGATCGTAATTTAACTAACATCATATACTAACTTACAAATCACGAGGACTTTGGCTAAGGTTGTAGTTGGTTGAAGGAATGGAATTGGATAAAAAGGTTATAAAATTGGGTGCACAAGATCTGGTATGATCTATAAATACGTACAAAGCTCTAACTTTAATAATTGGTGAAGATTCTTTAAACTCGTAGATTCTCTTCTAACATAAATACATAATAATAATAAAAAAAATATCATCGGCATAGCATGTCTTTAAGATAGTATTTCTATCTTTTGCCAGGATTATTCTACTAATATACTAAACCAGATAGCTTCCCAAAAATAAGGGGTATAAACGAAAAATAGGTTAAGGCTGAGGGTTAAATGGGGTAATCAAATGAAAAGGAAAATTAGGCTCAACATGGGCAGACTAAGGGTAATTGGTATAGAAATAGAGATAAGAATAACTTGAAGGTTTAAACATAAAAGGTTATCCTAGGGTTTGCCTCTATCATATTTGCTTGTTTCGTAAGCAATAGTCTCGTAACGCATACAAATATCAAGTTCTAGAAGTAGGTCACATGTGGCACACTCTAATGTTATTCAAGAATAAAACTCAAGCTCTCGGTGAGTAGAAAGCTTGTTTAAGGCTCAAAAAATCTCACCATGGAAACAAAATGGAAAAAGGGCTTAAGTTTGGTTGATTATCTAGGTTTCCACCCTCGTACACACACACTGGAATTGTGTCTAAGTTTTATAAGGTCTAATCTGTCATAATCAACAACTTAGGACTTGGTCATGCATAAGGATCTAAAATACATGCCTAGAGTTGTATAGTAATGAATGGAAGGTGGAAAAAGATTTGTTTTGGTCCAGCATACAAAGTTAAGAAGTTTACTTAAGATTTACAAAATTAATTGATAGCTTAAGTTTTAGCAGTGACAAAGAAAAGTTTAGCATGCAAAAAATTGAAAGATTTGACAAATTTGACCAAATGACCAATGAAACATGCAAGCTATAGGCGAGTCTCCAATCCCCCCCCCCCCCCCCCCCCCCCACTTAAAATCGTACAGTGTCCTCAATATACTTGAAAACACTTCAAAACATAAGATAAAAGAATAGAAAAGACGATCCTGACTGCTAGAGGAATGTAGATAATAGTTTTCTTCATTAAACCCAATTGCTGACTTCTCATTCATTTGTGTACCGTTCCTCTGGCTCCCATTGATGCTACTTACAAGACTTAGAAACTAGATGGTGGGTTATCCTCTGGTTCACTTTTAGATTCAGACGAATCTAGGTGACAAAGATTCTCCATAGCTTCATTGAAGGGAACATTGTGATATGTAGGTGAAGGCGGAGTGACATTTGCATTGGGCATAGGGACCATCAGATCATCGATCCGATGCTTGAGACTTCTCAAATGTAAAGCCACAATATCAAGCTTATCTTGGACCTCCAAGACAATATTGGTCAGCTTTCTGTAGTTAGCGAATATGTCCTTCTCCATCTTGTCCAAATGCTTGCACAGATTGACGAACGCATGTGATACTTCGAAGATCTTGTCCTTTCTTTCCCATGGCCGCACTTTACACGACCTTCCTCTTTTTCTCTTCGAGGGACAAGTCTCGTGGTCAAAGCTCTTCACAGGCGTGAGTTCAGTTACTGTACATTTGTCGGACAACTAGCAAAACACAGCGAATAGATAAAATATGATAGATTGAAATTTAACCGGGACACGACCCGTTACTGGCTAACGAGGCGTTCTGCAACTTACTGTAAAGGACTAGTAACGAGCCGTTAGGGATTATTTCGCAAAATTTTTTGAACTTTAAAAAATGAACTGTATTGTATGGTCGAGAAATTAGCAGGTTAAGTGCGAATTGGGGATGGGAACTTGTTGCCATCCCCACACTTAATCATTTACAATGATCATGATAAAATTTTAAAAAGATTAAATGTGTTGATCGAATTACAAATGGACAGGAGAGCGTGGAAGGGATAAAGAAACATTCCAACCCTCAAGAATAAAAGAAAAACTTGTTGAAGTGATAACCGAATCGTACCTTTCTTGCATTTGATGATAAACGGTGAAAGAATGTTGGATTCTGCTCTTCAAATCGATCAAAATTGCCGCAGGAATCGGTAATGCGACTTAGGGTTTGTAAAGAGCCGTCTAAAGGGTTTCTATTTATAAAGTATAAATAGGCTAGTAACGAGCCGTTAAGGGGTAACGAGCCGTATTTCCTATGTTACCTACCGGGCCGTTATGGTGTAACGGGCTGTTTCGGCACCTGAAGATAAATTCTTAACAGAGGCTGCATTCGTGTAATTTTAAGCAACGTTGACAAGCTTAGTTACAGAAATGCAATGAAAGGGAAATTTCATCTGACATGGTCAACTAAAATGATGGAATTCGGGTAGAACCTAGACAAATTTCAACACATGAAAAATAAAATTGAAAGCGAAAAGAAATGAAACGAATTGGGTTGCGTCCCAAGAAGCACTAAGTTTTTGACAGGGTCTTCAGCCAGACCCACCTTCACCTAAATTTTTGGAAGTGTAGAGGCTAGAGGTGCAAAAACCGGTTCAATTCTCAAACCAGTTTTGACCAAAATCGGTTTTGGTCAAAACCGGTTTGGGGCCAAACTGGTTCGGTTACCAAACCGGTTTTAAGCATGACATGTTGAAACCGATGAAACCAGTTTCGGTTAGAAACTGAACCGGTTTTGTCTATTTTTTTATAAACTTTATAAAAACAAAAAAAACTTATTGAACAAAAACATAAAACATTACAAAAGACAAGAAGTTCACACGTAAATGATTACAAAAGTAGCTAATTTTGAAAGAAAATATAAATATTTTAACTAGATTAAACATTATTGTTCGGACCATCGAACTCAACTTGAGTTTGATCACTACTTGGGTTATTCTTCTTCGTTTTGCAATAAAGTTCCAAATGGTTCTTAAGATTCGAGTTCGAATCTCCTTTCATTAGCAAACCGCAATAATGACACCGAGCCCTTTGCCAACAATTTTTCAACTCAACCAAGTCGAAATGCGGAACGAACAAATGCGGAGCCCTCTTTGTTGCAAGAATCTTCACAATCGAGTACTCGTCGTCGCCACTACCACTACCACTAACATGAACATTGTATGTGGTGTTGCTTTGAGCACTTGAAGAGCCCATTTTTTGAGTGAATGAGTTTTTTTAGAGATTGAGAAGTAAAAATCATGCAATCACTATGAGAAATGTCAACCAATATAAAGATCGTGCAAAATCATATAAAGAAAAGGTTGAGGCATACAAAATTGATATCGCATACTTTCACGAGCAATTAAGTAACAAAAAGTGTCTCCTTAGAGTAGTTCAAGGTAAGGTAGATGACCTGAATCAAGAAGTAACTGAATTAAAAGCCAAACTTAATGCTGCTCAAATTACCGTAGAAAAAAATCAGAGCATCCAAAACAAAATGATGGATCTCATCATGTTTTATTTAAATCGGAAGAGAGATTGGAGCAGGTAAAAGACAAATATGGTCTTTGGAATGGAAAGTTCCTTCCCCGTTACAAAATCAATCTGTCACATTGCCACTCATTGTTGAGGAAGTACAAAAACAATCAACAATTGAAGCAACAACTACATGTGGCAATCAAGAGAGCACCTCTGGTCAACCATTAGGACTTTATCATGCTGTTCCTCGCCTACTTCAAAGTGAATACATCAATTGCCCCAAACTGATGATGAAGTGTTGAAAGAGACAACCATATCTGAAGCGAATAAAGTGACTGTGGAGGATGTATCTACAGATGATGATGAATGCCAATAATGCAACAGTTGCCACAAATCAAGTTCTGTCGAGACTAAAGCAACTGATCTTAAAAAGAATGCCGAGGAGAAGTTTGTTCCTTATCCAATGATCGAGACTGTTTATTCCAAAGTTGTGGATGAGGTTAAACGGGAACGGGTGGTGATAACTATAAGGCCTAATGGGAAGATATTTATGACATCAGGGTCTATGTTTGATCAAATTGAGAGAGAAGAGCGACCTTCATTCACTTCAAAGTTCAAGGGGTTGGGATCATCTTCTTAAGCCCTGTTCAAGCCCATGAAGATTAGTGGGCCTCAGACAAACAAAGTTACAATAAAGCCTCCAACCTCTGTCCCAATCAAGATTGAAAAGCCCAAAATTACAATCAAGTCTCCAAACTTATCAGTGGTCTTTTGCAGTGGCAATACAACTTCAACATCAAGTTATCCAGCGGGGCCAACAGCTGAAATGTCTGGCTCAACTCAATTTTCTACTAACTGGAGATTTGGATTCTGCCCAAAGATGCAACGAAATCATCATCTCTCTTCATCAATGCCACATAGCTCAAATGGATACACGTCTGACTTCTACCCAAAGAAGCAGACATGTTACAACTGTGAAATGGCAAGACACAATGCTCGAAACTGATTGTATCGCCTCTATGTGCCTTATTATCCTGTGAACCAGAATATTTCATCTCAGGATTATAGTCATTCTAAGCCTATGAAGGTACAACCACCTAAGGCAATGAAGAATGTAAATCCCAAGGTTAAACCCTCTGATCAACATTGGGGAGCTGCCAAAGAGCACAAAAAGCTCTTAAAACAAAAATAAGTTTTTCCAAATTATGATAACTTTCATAACAAGGTGAACAGGTCAAAATATCAAAAGGTTGAAAAGCATAAAGTTGGCACTCTAAAGGCAACTAAAACAGTTTTGAAAAATAATTTTGAAAAGAAGCAGGTTGAAATACCTAAGGCCACTACACCAAAAGTGACTAAAACAATTTTTAAATCACCTCTAATTTGGAAACCAAAAACAAAGGCAGCAGCTACACCCGCAATTCTAGATCTCAAGAAGGCTGTTTTTTTAAAAGAAGTTTCGTTTATTGACTGTTCAGGTCTACCCAAAACCACAATGGCCTGGGTACCCTATGGCTAACGAATCTCTCACCTCGTGTAGGAACAGTCAAGGAGGACTTTCATTAACCTTGTTTTTTTGTGATAGTGATTGTTCCAGGCACAGGATATGAGACATATATCCACTTCATGACATGCAAATTCTCAATGGTGGGTATGTTCTCCTTGTGAGAGGTAAAATGAATAAGATCAGCAGAAATGGTAACTCTGTGTTGAATTGTTTGTTTCTTGATTGGCCTCATATGATATGTCTTTGCTTAAAATTCTAAAATTTTTTAAATGATAAACTTTGAAGGTTGTCTTGGCCAGTTTTGTCTAAAGCGTTCTGTATTTAGTTTTGTGTCAGTGTGTTTGTTACTGTGTGTTCAATTTATTAAAATAAAAATTGTGTTAGTAGTCATTAAAAATCAAAAAGCAAGGGAAGAAAAGAAAATAATAAAAAATGGACCCCTTGTTTTAATGTGTGTTTTATTTTTATTTTTAATCATTTGCTTGTGTGTTTGAGAAGAGTGGGAAATGATATATTTTTGTTCTGAGAATGACTAACACACGTAAGGCTGGCTTGAAAGACATACTCCATGGTGTATGTTGGTAGGCTCTGTTTCTAAATCATAAAAGGTATGTGTCACACACTTGAAGATAATGTATGACATGTTACAGAAAACACACACTTAGGTTAGATGCATGTTCTATTTGACTGCAAGATTGTTCCCGATACACACGCCGAATTTCAAAGTGTTGAATCACATTTTCTCAAAACTCGATGTCCCCTCTGTTTTGTGTGAGCAAAGACCTGGGGATGTCTAACCCGTTAGTCAGTCTCTCATCTGTTTTGCGTGAGCAAAGACCTGGTGTAGACTGTACCAATGTGTTAGTCAGGCTTTCCTCTGTTTTGCGTAAGCAAATACATGGTTAGTCTGTACTAACATGCTTGCAGATTACTGTATGTTATTTTACCCAAAAGATGCCAATGTGCACAACAAAAGAGACCCTCAAGTGTCCAAATCCCTTTAGCCCTGACTTGTGATTAGGCTTATGTGTTTGATGAAGGGCCACAACCTGACTGAAAAACACCCCTGAGTTGAAATCATAAAAGTCTTTGTATATTACACCTTTCGCTTGTGATTTGTTCTTCCTCTTCTCAACCAAGTCTCGAGAAAATATTCGAAACTCTGGACATGGAAATGTGAAAATATGTGATAGAGAATGATCAATCTTGATTGACTGCACGTATTAATTACCTAGGATTTGTGTGTGACTGTCTTGTGTTCATAATTAATATATCTAAAAGATAAATAAGTGACAAACAACCTGAAAAAGAGGAACATGGGTTTAAAGAGGATGAATATACTGGTAATCACCTGGACGTGTTCGAGTAACAGATGCTGAAAAGGGTTCCTCAGTTCAGTTCAAAGACAATTTGATACCAAATAAATCATTCTCTTTAGTAACTTGTCCATATTTGTTTTAATTTTCTTTTTCTTTTGAGTATTCTTAAGTTTTTAATGTTTGTTTTACAACCATGACCAGGTTAATTTAAAGGTTTTAATATATTTTTATGGGTTTTGTGCAAGAAATTATGCCCCCTCCCAAAAGTGACCCTTTTTTTTGGGAGAAAGGGAGATAATAAGGAGATGATATGTATTATCTCAGAGGGAGTCATTAGCTGAGGGGATGCTTAGCTAAGGGGAAGTGAAAAGAGTCATCGGGTTCAGGGGAAGTATTTATAGGAAACCCGCAACCTATGTTAGGGTTTTGGTTAAATAATGTTGTTCACCTGCTAACCCAAAAACCAGGTATCATATGATGGTTAGTGTTTGTTTGTTCCATATTGTGCATGACAGGTTAAGTGAACAAGAAAAGTCATGGAAAAGAAAAGTCAAGGACTCGGTTGATCAAAGCATTGTTGCTGCTGCTGCTCATGTTGAAGAACATGTCGGAAAATTACTTAGCCTATAGAATAATCTAATGCTTAGGGGAAGTTTGTTGGTTCAAGTGAAGCTTCCAATGAAACCGTTCATAAGTTAATAGGAAGCTGAATGCATCATTGCATTCGATGAAGAAAAAGATACAGAGCTATCAAAGATCATTAAGTTTGAAGATCAACAACCAAAAAGGCCAAGATAGAGGCTTTTAAAGTTTTATCCTTTATAGACAAAGGCAGGTCAAGACAGTTATCATCTTTCAGCAAGGACTCAAAGTTTCATTTAACAAGAGGCAAGTGCATGAGAATCCTCATCTCATTACTTGTTCGTCATTTGAAATCCAAAGAACAGGAGCAAGAGGTGCGCAAAGCAAAAGAACACGAACTTAGAGAGTGAGAACAGATCAAGGACTTGGACGAGGAGGGGAAAACGATTGCTCAAAAAATACGAGCAAGACTTATGGCAACCTATAAGGATTGATATTATTATTTTTATTTTAGGATATGTAATTCTTTTATAAAATGTAGTTGTTTTTAATTTTATTTAATGAAATGTATTTATTTTTAGTTTAAATTATTTTTATTTATTTTTATTTAATTGATTAAAATAATAATAAATTTAAAGTGGTGGGTTGGAAATACGAGAAGAATGTATTAGACTTAATGTAGTGGATAACCCCCTTGAGGGGGTTATGCTAGAGGTGCACATCCGAATTGGTTCCGGAACCGGAACCGCCGAACCGAACCGGAACCGAACCGCTTTGGGACCGGTTCTGACGGAACCGGTTCGGTTCCAATAAAAACCGCCGGTTCCAAACCGGTTATGCATTACGGGTCAGAGAACCGGAACCGAACCGGTTTTCCAGGAACCGGTCTAAGAACCGGTTCTGGAACCGAAAACGAGGAACCGGTCTTTAGACTGAAGTGAAGAAATATATTAAGATGATTGATTCTCTGCATCCATAAGTTCTCCATTTATCCATTTTCTATTTTATTGTATTTTAGGCACCATAGAACATTCTTTAGACTGAAGTGAAGAAATAATAAACAATATTTGTGAGAGTACTCCTCATTTGACCACCTCCAACTCCAAGACCTGTCTTTAAACTGGCCACATGTGCCAAGATTCTCCCACAAATACCTTCGGCGTCTGTAGTAATATTTGAGTGAAAATTAGTAATGGATATCACCCTTAATAATCAAGAACCAAAAATACTCTATATTTATTAGTTAATAAAATCGGGACAACCTACCAAGACCTTATCAAAGTCTATTTATAGTTTTATACTAATCAAACTTGAAGAACAAATAACCTATTTATATTAGGAAACTAATCAATACCTAAGCAAAAAAACTAATTAAATAATCAAACTTAATTCTAGTATAATACTAACTCAATTAAATAATTAATAAAACATTACTAACCAATCCCTAACTATTGATCAATTACAAGATTAGTCCAACAATCTGCAATCACCCTCTAATCTTGTAACATCATCCTTCCAAGTTTTTTTTCTTAATGCCCGTCAAAACCATTTAATCTCATGTGTTTTGACTACTAGTCAAAAACGGATTTTGTTTCAAAAACTAGCCAGTTCGGTTCCAACACGTACATGGTAGTTTTAATGAAGTTTGAAGTATGTTTTCTATGTGTTGTTTTTGTAAAAAAAGTGTTAAAAAACTAAAAACTAAAAAAAAAGTGTTAGGACCGATTTTCACTACGAGAATCTCGATCTTGAGCAAGAACATGGTTCGGATGAGAAAAACTCAAAAAACAAATGAAGAAGATGATGATGATGAATCATGAATAATCATAAACAAGAAAGATGAAGAACATATCGAATGATTTCATATAACCGAATGATTACAATCAAGAAATCATGAAGAACACACAATCTCTCTCTAGAAAATCCATGACTCACTCTCTCTCTAGAATGGAAATCTCACACTCTACAAGAAAAATCATCATCTCCACATTCGGAGACTCTTTTACTTGTAATGGGCACCCTCACTATATATAGTGAGGGTGACTAACAACAGAAATACATAACTGAATAAACGAAATTACAAGTAAAGGAAAATAACATAAATTGATAATTAAATCAAAGCTGATTGAATTAATCCGAAGCTTGACTCGCTCGAACCGATCTTCCGTTGACTTTTACGTTGACCGTTGACCCGAACGGTTGACTTTTCCGGAAAACGGTCTTCGGTCCAATCTCGCAAGCCTCGATCATCACAACCCACGTCTCTAAATCAATTCACATGGATTCTTCGTTCGAATGCTTCGGTAATCAGATTTGATGGCGTCAGTCACATGGATTTTTGTTCCAACAATTTCCCCCTTGACTGATGCTTTCAAATCTGTTCAACTGCTGAAGAATCGCTCTGCCGTACATCTTCAATGAGAAACTGATAAACCGGAGACAATCTGTCGTAGAGATTCCCCCTCTGAATAAGCTTCTTCTGTTCTTGTTGCTCCAGTTCGAGATCCAAGTGCTCTGACTCACTCGGTTCACACGGTCGGGTACAATACTAAGAAAATGCTACATCTCGGAGTCATAACCGCAACAAACTGAATCAGATAAACCAGTTTGACACCGAACATGCTCCAACTTCTGATAGTCGACCCGATAATCCAGTTCCATAATAATTCCTCCTATTTCTCTAAATCCCTCCAAAAACATCAAGTCGGAAGCGTAAAAATGAGATGCGGAGAGTCGAACCGTCGCGATCGGTTGCCTAGAGAAACCAGATAAACAATCTTGAAATCGGACAATCTTGCAAAAAACCGGAAGCCGGATGCTGACAGTTGTGAATAATCCACCTGACTGAAGTTGGATGCGAAAATAAAATAAACTATTAAATTTCTTCAAGAAACGGTCATCCGAGAGATTTAATCGGATAAATTCCAATATTTAACTGAGATTCCAGTTAATCCGGTTAGTTGACATCAACGCTGCATCCACTAAAAATAAAACCGTGAGATATAACGAGAAAGCCGAGTAATTAACCGGATAATAAAGCTAACCCGTCAGTGATCGATAGCAAATGTTACGCGCGACGTCAATAAACGAGAACCCCAATAAAATAGAATAAATCCGCGACAAAAAAAAATATATTTTCTGAAATTCCGTCGCGGCGTCATCTCGTTCGTCTCGAAAAACTGATAAGAAAAACGCCCCCGTTTAAACGAAATAATGCAGAAAATTTAATTGGTATAATTAAATCTCTCAAGAAAAACCATAATCCATGAGACATAAAATCCACCAATCAGAAATCAGCACACAGCATGATCCAACGGTGGAAAAAAAAAAGGAGATCTGATGGCTGATGTACTCAATCCGTGTGAAGATGGAAGGAGCCAATCAAAGTCTGGCAGCGCATGCACTTTCAACGGTTGTATGGCTGGCTGGGACCCACGCATTCTTTTTAACCTATGGAGAGCATCCAGCAATAAAGAGCATTTACGGACTACAGCTGGTCCCACTTCAATTCTTTTAATTCCAGCCAATGAGCATACAGCAGGACCATTCTCTCAAACGGATCTCTTGCGTGTGGGATCCACGCACCACTAAGAAATCGACAACAGCAGCCACCTTAAACTGTTTTCTTTTCTAGCGGGTCCCACTAGAGATGGCAGCCTCCAATCAGATATCAACAACGATGAGAAGTTGACCCAGTGAACCGACAAGGAGAGAGAAAGTTTATTCTCATGCAACCAATAAGAACAAGCCACGACATCATTGTCTCTTCTTCAACCTTGACACCGGAACCCTAAATCAGACATGCCGGAAAAACGTGACATCGCCGGAAAACCGTGAGAAGCCCATATCTCGGTCAAACTTAACGAAAATCTTCGAATTTTATATCAACGGACTCGTGGTTCAGTCCTCTACAACCCTGGACGAACAAAATTCACCGAAACGATCTCGAGCTAAAACCCAAAAACAAGTTCGCTAAAGCCTTCCAGAAGTCCGCTAAAGGGTAGAGAAGTTCGCTAACCACCAAAAGTTCGCTAAGACATGCAGAGAAGTTCGCTAAGCATTGAAGTTCGCTAAGCAGAAAACAAGTCCGCTAAAACGAAACAAGTTCGCTAAGAACACTGGAAGTCCGCTAAGGCAATCTTCAAACCTTCAAAACAGTTAAGAAATCTGGAAAAAACCATGAACACGAAGAAATTTACTCATGAACTTGAATCTGCCCAAAACCGTAAGGAAAACCCGTCATGATACACGATATGAGAAGCTAAACCATCCATGACAATATTGTGGCCACCAACACTTCATTAACAGTAGCTAATCGGATCATAAACAGCTCCAAAAATCTGGAAATCTTCAAGAACACGAAGAACACACACTTTCACCGTCAGTGTGTGTTTTTCCAGATCCGCTCAAACCGTTGAGATTCAGACGAAATGGATGCTTCCAATGGATCCGGAATGCGTTTTCCACTGAGAATCATACCTCATATCATCCAAATCCATGAAGAAATGCCCAGAAAACGAAGAATCAAGCTCCAAAATCTTCAAAAACCCCAAATACGGGAAAACCCCAAAAGTTACGAAAAAATGAGCTCGGATCTTCATTTTTCTCACAGATTTGAACAAGTAGATGATGAAATAACATCTAAATGAACTCCCAAACATGAATCCATCATCCATATCATCAGAATCCATCCAGAAATGAAGAAAAAATAGAAAAAAGTCTCTAAAAAATAAGTTTTCTCATCTTCACCATTCAAGCTCAAAATCACAGATTCGAGTGACCAGATTCACGGTGAGATGAATCTGATCGGTACCCGCTCTGATACCATTTGTTAGGACCGATTTTCACTACGAGAATCTCGATCTTGAGCAAGAACATGGTTCGGATGAGAAAAACTCAAAAAACAAATGAAGAAGATGATGATGATGAATCATGAATAATCATAAACAAGAAAGATGAAGAACATATCGAATGATTTCATATAACCGAATGATTACAATCAAGAAATCATGAAGAACACACAATCTCTCTCTAGAAAATCCATGACTCACTCTCTCTTTAGAATGGAAATCTCACACTCTACAAGAAAAATCATCATCTCCACATTCGGAGACTCTTTTACTTGTAATGGGCACCCTCACTATATATAGTGAGGGTGACTAACAACAGAAATACATAACTGAATAAACGAAATTACAAGTAAAGGAAAATAACATAAATTGATAATTAAATCAAAGCTGATTAAATTAATCCGAAGCTTGACTCGCTCGAACCGATCTTCCGTTGACTTTTACGTTGACCGTTGACCCGAACGGTTGACTTTTCCGGAAAACGGTCTTCGGTCCAATCTCGCAAGCCTCGATCATCACAACCCACGTCTCTAAATCAATTCGCATGGATTCTTCGTTCGAATGCTTCGGTAATCAGATTTGATGGCGTCAGTCACATGGATTTTTGTTCCAACAAAAAGTCACAGCCCCGTTTTTCAGCGACCGGTTCTCTGGAACCGGTTTTTTCGATCGGTTCTTTGGAACCGGTTTGGAACCGAACCGGAACCGGTCCTATCGGATCCTGGTTTTTCGCCCCCAAACCGAACCGGAACCGGTTCTAGCCGGAACCGGTTTTTGTATGATCCAATGAAACCGGAACCGGTTTGGAACCGGAACCGGTTCTTAAAAAAAACGATCTGTGCACCTCTAGGTTATGCGATACGTGGCGCCCAGTCAGCAAAAGGGGGTTATGGAGAAAAGTGTGTAATGGATAACCCGCCATAACCTCCATTTCCATCATTTGATAATCATTATTTTTAATTTAAAAACACATTTTAATTAAATAAAAACACAATCTAAATTAAATTAAAACATTACATTAAACTAAAAAAAAAATACAAGCCGAATAAAAAAAAAAACCAAACCGGGAACTTAATAATAATTAAAAAAAAGACTTAAAAACATGGTTGTTGTGGGTTGGGCAAATTAGCGATGGAGTTAAATAACCCGTCGTCTCTCGGAGTGGTGGGTTCGTTTGATGTTGATCGTCGTGGCGATTGGAACCCTCGGTTTGGTGATCTACGGGGATTCATGATGAATGTGGTATGAAGATGATGAAGATAATGGAGAAGAAATGGAGAGAGCGTGGAGAAATTTTTAAAAAGTATAGAGAAGGTGGTGAATGAGGTTAAATGTGAGAGTTTAAATAGGTAAATGTAATTAATAAATTTGGAATAATAAAAAAAGGGACAATTGCATATATACCCCTACAAAGTTTAAAAATTGCATATATACCCAGCCTAAAAAATTAATTGCATATATCCCCCTGTAAAGTTTAAAGATTGCATATATACCCAACCTAAAAATTTAATTGCATATATCCCCCTGAAAAGTTTAAAAATTGCGTATATACCCTTTTTAGTTTTTTATTAAAAATAAATTATAAAATGACTATTTTACCCTTAATTACTCGAAATTCATCAATTGTATATATACCATTTTCTTTCAAATCATATAAATTACAAGCATACTCATTTTCTTTCAAATCATATAAATTACAGGCTGGGTATATATGCAATTTTTAAACTTTATAGGGGTATGAAGATGATGAAGATAATGGAGAAGAAATGGAGAGAGCGTGGAGAAATTTTTAAAAACTATAGAGAAGGTGGTGAATGAGGTTAAATGTGAGAGTTTAAATAGGTAAATGTAATTAATAAATTTGGAATAATAAAAAAAAAAGTCAAATGTTACCGTTCAACGGTAATATTTTCTCGAATTCCTCCTTTCCCCGGCGTTTTACGGACAACGCTTTGAGCTGATTTTGGGTCTATAGCGCCCCGAGGGACGGTCATAGCACCGCTATAGGGTGCTATGGGGCGCTATGAAGCCAAAAAACGCCTTATTACGTTCAGCCTTAGGAGTAAAAGTAAAAGGAAGGTGAAATAGTAATATGAACTTGACCAAAGTTAAGAAAATGATAAAATTTGAGAGAGAAATTATAAAGCTCCAAAGAGAACACTCACATTGGCTTCTGCAACTACTTCATTCAGAGTTTAAAAAGCCCTAGTTTTATGCCCTTTCTACATTAAATTTTCAAATCCCAATTTTTTTGCCCAGATGTCGCCAAAACTTGCTCCCATTTCTGCATGATCGTGCCTATAAACGTATGTATTTCTTGTCCTACTCCTCTTAATTACAATGCATTTATATCCTCGTTCTAGGTTTCATTCTTCTGGTGATCACCATCATCTCTTATCTTTTGAATCATCATACATAGGATTTCATGATCTATATCACCCAAACCAGGTGCATAAGATTCATTAAACAGAAAATAAGGTGGATGGAGTGGAATTTGACTTCTCTTATTATATCGCAATTTGTACTTTTTGTTACCTCCTTAAATCTGATTATTATGCATTGATAAGATAATTGAAGATTTCCGATCCTGATTTGAGGCTGTATTTGTTATGGATCGAAATCATTTTGAGACCATTTTGAGACTTGTTCGGGGTTTTTGACCAAATGAACTAGTCTTTTTGGATGGGCTTTTTTCTCTTTATACTATAACAATATTCATTTCAGTTGTTTATTTGAGGTGTTTAAGGTTCAATTTATTGTCATCTTGTAGTATACATGATGCATTACTGCAATTTAAGTGTTCTCTTGTAGTAAATTATAACCCAAATTGTGTTTGACTTATGATCAGGATGGCTTTGACTGCTTGTAAATTAGTCACAGGGGCCAACTGGGAGCAAACAAATATTAATTCAACATCAAGAAAACATCACTGTAATTTATTATTTAAGCTTGATGGATATGATAAATTATCACCAAGAACCAACTGCCCACTGCAAATAAGTATGAACCAAACGTCTACACGTTGTTCTTCATTGTGTGATCCCGTCACATCGTCCCTACAGACCAAGAATTATGAACCATTAAGGACAAGTGAGTGGCAATCCATAATCGAAACCGCACATTTTCTTTTCCTTGCTCTGCAATTTAAGTTAGGGGCTTGTGCATAAAATAGCAAAATACTTTGCTTTAATTCCTAATTCTAGCAACCAACTATTAAAACTCTATAAAACACTAAAACACAGGAACATTTTACCTAATTACTATTTTAGCAGGTCATTTTTGCCTTTTTTTTTGTGAAATTGCTTTTTTAGATTTTATTTTTCTAATAATACTAGTAAGTATTTGTTATATAAATAACAGTACAAAAAATCCGGAAAATTTAAAAAAAATTCTTAGTCTATGTGTAGTGGATGGAGCCCTCCATGGAGCATTTCGCGACACATGGCACAAGGGGCTCCATAAGAAAAATGGGTGTAATGGGAGGGGGGGGGGGGGGGGGGGCGCTATACTAGAAGTCGTCGAGCCAATCAGCCAATCGAAATCGAAATGGCAGAAGGGCGGGGCACTTTGTGGATAACGCCTGGGACATGATTTGCCCTCATAGCGTCCGGGGGGCGGTGTAGGGGCGCTATGAGGGGTGCCATCAAGAGGTATAATGCCCCATTACACATAGCCTTAGAAAAGGAGGAAACATAAAACACAAAATGTACTTGCTAAACTAGTAATCAAATGAAATATTTGCTATTTTTGCAACAAAAAAGAAAAGAAAAGATGGGAGTATGTTCTCATTTTAAGTTATTTTTCTAGTTGGTTGCTAGGGTTATGAATTGGTTCACAGTATCTTGCTAAAAGCCCTTTAAATTACAGTTACCTAACATATTTTTTAATTACTTAAATGACCCTCCTTTCAAATTTCCTTGTGTACTATGCAAGACAGATGAGTCAACTTTGATCATAGTTCGTCATGGAGAATCAATGTGGAATGAAAAGAATCTGTTCACCGGTTGTGTCGATGTACCCCTAACAAAAAAAGGCGTGGAAGAAGCAATAGAAGCTGGCAGGAGAATTAGTACCATGCCGCTGGACATTGTGTACACATCAGCATTGGTTCGTTCTCAAATGACAGCTATGCTTACCCTTACCCAACACTGCTGCCAGAAGGTAGTTATTTGATTTATTGATCTGCAATTTTCTTAACTCCTTGATTCAGACTAGATCTGAGATCTGACAAAACAACACTTCCAATAATGTCAGTATTAACTTGTTTTGATAACTGTTAAGTACCATTTGAACTTGCAGGTTCCTATAATCATTAACAAAGAGACTGAAGAAGCCGAAATCTGGAGTCAAATATACAGCGAAGACACCAAAAATCAGTCTATTCCAGTTGTTAAAGCATGGCAGTTAAATGAGAGAATGTAATCTTATGTCAATCTACCTCTCCTCCTCTTATGTTCCATATGTAAAACAAGAGTTTTAGCTAAGCAATAAAAAAAACTGTTGTTATTTTGTTCTCTCAGGTATGGTGACCTGCAAGGTCTTAACAAGCAAGAAACAGCTGAAATATTTGGTAAGGAGCAAGTTTTAAGGTGGCGTAGAACTTATGAAGTTCGCCCTCCAAATGGTGAAAGTCTAGAAATGTGCTTGCAACGAGCCGTTACCTACTTCAAAAACAATGTAATATGCCTTTTTTTTCTTTCTTTTTTGTTTTATTATCAGCAAGTGTGGTCGAAAGAATCTTTAGAATTGCATTTATAATAAAAAATGGTTCTGAAAATGTTTCTGCTGCACAGATAGAACCTCAACTTATGGCAGGAAAGCATGTGATGGTTGTTGCACATGCAAATTCCCTGAGGTCTATTATCATGTATCTTGATAATCTTAGTCCTCAAGAGGTAACAAATTGTATTTTTAGGTAGCTTTTATGTCATCCACAATCATGTGCTGTTATTTGATCATGTTACTTTTTTTTTTCTCAAAGGTTATCAACTTAGAGTTATATACTGGGGTGCCAATGCTATACATTTATAAAGATGGAAAATTCATCAGAAGGGGAAGTCCTGCGGGAACTAAGGAGGCTGGTGTTTATGCTTATACTTCGGTAACACATCTGAAATATATCCCTCTTTTTTGCGTATAAATGCTCTAAATATCTAGCTTTATATATTTTTTGATGGGCAAGCATAGTTTGTTTACTTGAAGTAGTTGTAAAAAAATTTGTATAGTATTAATCTAGGCAAGAATAAGTATCTGCAATTTGTTCCAGCTTGCAATCGTATTTTCTACACATGGATCCGCCTTGTGATGCTACATTGCTACCTCCTTCTAATTAAACGACTTAATATTACGTATTAATCTTGGAAGATAGAAGCACAAATCTGAGTTAGGTTTCCATGATTCCATCCCTATCCACTATTTGACTTATTCTATAAACCCATGTCTTTCGTGATAACTAACCAAGTATTTCTGAGAAGCTTAATGAGTTGATCCATCTAGATGCTATAGGACTTGATAATTTGTACCACATAGATGTGTCTTTGATGGCATGTATTCAAGAAGATTTTACTTTATCTTTAAAAAGTACTTCTTCCTGAGGTGTTGGTTCTATTACATGAGGCGGCACTTCGGCAATTGAGGCGGGAGGCAATGGAGGCGTCGCTTATTACACATAAAGTGAAATGTACCTGTTTTTTTTCCTTTCCTCTTCCTTTTTGTGTTCAGTTCCAGTGAAATAGAGGTGTCAGTTCTCTATGTTCTCACATCTAGGGAGGAAAAGAAAGGGAGAGGGAGATGGAGAGTTTTGTGTAGTGTGTTTAAGTATAGATGGAGATAGATAATATTTTAGTATACTAGTTGGTACTGTCAGAAAAAGAGATCAGTCGAAAAAGAACACCAAGATTAAGAAGATACCCGAAACCAAGCAACCTCTAATAAAGAAAACAAAACCGTGACCTGCTAACCCGACGTAACCTGCGAACCAGAGACAAAAAACCAATAATTACCAGGGTTCAAGAAGCAGAAACCCTAATCGTAAAAGACCCTCCGAAGCAGAACCGAAAAAATGACCATGTCCCCCCCCCCCCCCTCCTTTCGATGACGGTTCCTAGGTTTTAACCCCTCACGATCGCAAAAAATAAACCGGGGGCTCCAACACAGATTCTCGAATAACTTGCCACCGGTGTGTTTAAATCGAACCCGAGACTCTCATACCACTTGTTAGGTATTAGATCAGAGTATATTCACGCGGAAGTGAACAAATGCACTATGACTTTTATTAGATGCTCAAAGATTACAATTACATAGCAAGGTATATATATAGTTAGAGATTAGGGTTAATAGCTTGCTAACCCAGAAAAACAACTTTTTTATGTTGACCTCCCCTTTCTAGATAAGTGTGTTTTACATATGCCTATACTTGTATGTATATGTATATACATGGGACGTGTACACTTTGGTGCATGTGTAAATAGTGAAAACTTCACATAATAGTAACTATTTTCTAACCATTTTCCTGTTCTTAGCATCTTCTTGATGGTGTGTTACTGTGACGGTCACTACACTTTTTGTCTCCAAATGCAAAGTTCACACCAATTATAAGGCTACCTTTTCAGACAAATAGAGAGAAAAAAATGAAAATTAAAACTGTGGAAACGTGATGTAACATGTGTGCATCCATCTAAATGTTTTGGTTTCTAGCTACTCTATTGATGAACAAAAATACATCAACATATCATATACTTTAATTGCCTCCAAATAATGAAGTTCTTTAATTTTCACGACGAATTAGTAATGAATTGCAAATGTAAAGTTACGCAACACGTCCTCTTCGTAAAAAGGCGACGTACTTGTTTTTCATTGTTGTTACTCCACCTGTAATTTTGTTTTCTATTATGTTTTTGAACGATTAATTAAGTGAATGTGCTTGTAATTGATTAGGTTATGAGTAAGCAGTGAGAATACTTTGATGCATAACTAATAACTTGATTGATAATGTGGGATTAGTCTACATGCTAGAGGTTCTTGCCTCTTAGTTGGAGGTAAAGTTCAAATCTTGGCATGGGAAGTTTGTTTAATTGTAATATTTGAGGTAGATTAGGAGTAGTGTAGTTTGCCGTTTTAAAAAACAAAAAAAAAACTAATAACTTGATTGCTTAAAACTTTTGCTTGTGTTTCAGAATTTGGCCCTTTATAAGGATGAGATGCTGCATGGAACCATGACAAAGTAATCAGCTGGAATGATTCTACAGGCTGCAGGGAACTTTAAGAGTGATTTTAAACCCGCTTTACCCGTTTGAATAGTTACCATGTGAAAAACCTTCTCGTGGTAATAAAATTTATGATAGATCTTACATGGCTATGGGCAAAAATCCTTGTTTTTTTTATCAGTAAAACCATTACCACACATACACTTTGCAGGATTTAAACTCATAACCTTTATGTTAGGAAACTGTCACTTTACTACCGTCAAACTATCCTCTTGGGGGACACATACCCGATGGTCGACCTATATCTAGCCGTCAAAGTTAAAATTTGATTTTGATACATGGGTTACATGTACATGACTAACCATGAACTTCTGATCTTATCATCTTAAATACCAGCAATAGTTTGATTGATATAAAAAGGATAACATTAAAATGCAAATGAGTTACTGTCAATATGTTAATGCTTAGTAATTTAAGCATTTCGATGATTAAATAAAGATTTATAATCTGATTTATGTAAGTAGCATCAGTTAACATCTCAACTTGTTTTCTTTTCCTGTCTTCATTTTAAGTTGAGTAAATTATGGCATTGCATTTTTTTCCTATTAAATGGCCCGGCTCCTCACTTATATCTTAGTTTTATACATTGCATATTTTTTCCTATTAAATGGAGTTATGGAGGCATTATGGAGCCCAACTTAAGTTAAATCCATGTCCAAATATTAAGGTCTTAATTTCGTAATTTGTTTGAGTGTTTTATCTTATTGCCCAAAAGCTAGAAACGTCGTTTCTCCTTCTAGCGCTATTCTGTTTAACTTCTTTCGATTGATTTTGAAGCTTTTCATCCCTCTTTTATGTTCAGTTTTAGGTGGTGAGCGTCAATTCTTTCTTCAGTAACTATGAATCGATTCATTAAATGAAAAGAAGAAAAAAATAGAACACGAGGACCCAATTTTAATGTTTGCTTGGGGCATCCAAAAATCTTGAACCGGCCCTGTGTTTTATTTCATAAAAAAACGGTTTCAAGAAAGTTGGTAAAAAAACGTTAAAAATGGTTCAAATAGTTCAAATGATCAAAAGTTGGTGATATGTTGTTGTATATGTTTAGATGGTTAATATGAGTGCTAAATGTGTTTATGAAACATATAAAAATTAAATTTTGGTAAAAACTAGTCAACATAGTCGGTTTGAATTTTGTTGACTTTATTGACTTTGACGGGTTATATGAAGTTCTTGACACGTTATGTTGTTCATATGACAGTTCGAGGTGGTTAGAAATGATTATTTATGATAAGTGGTAAAACTTATATCAATAGTTTGGTTAAAAGTCATGTTACAAAATAATTAGTTTTGTTGATATTATTGGACTTTGAAATGTTTAAAAATGTTAGGAATCTTGAAATGGTTATTTTGGTGTCAAAATGGTTAACTTTGATAAAGACGAGTTTATAAAAGCTAATCAGGCCGTTTAACGAAATATAGCATTTTTTGTATATATACGGATTTTCGATATATAAATATCAAATGTTTCTTAAAAACTAAGTTAATATTTTGGGCCTTTAAATATATTATTTGGATTTATATATTATTGTTGGGCCAAATAATAGTTATTCGGGCTTATAAATAAATTTGGGCTTAAACTAAGGTGTTGGACTCAAATAAATAGTTTTGGGCTAAAAATAAATGAATTGGGTTTTTAACTATATATTGGGTCATTAGATACATTTTTGGGCTTAAAATACACTTAATGGGCTTCGTAACGGTTTTTGGGCTCAACGGGCCCAAGTTGGCCCATAACGAACCCAAACGGTGTTAAACAGCGTCTTTACAACTTGTGGCGTTAAATAATGTCAACCGATTCAAAAATGATATTCGGTTTCTAAAACCGACACCAAAGGAGAAAATTATATATTTAGAGTTATAACATTCAAATAGATAGTTTTTGGAAAGTTGACTAACTCTTGGAAAAATATAACTACAAATATATTTAATATGTTATTTCGTTACACGACACTAAACAAGTCAAGTCGAGTCGGGTCAACGTGTCGTTTGACCCGAACCCGAAAGTCAACACTTGGATTACAAAAGTTAAAAGGTTATTCATTTGAAACATAGTTTATATTTTTGAAGCGTCTTAAACATATTTATATTTCGGTTTACAAATACAAATCACCAATGTGTCGTCACAAAACGTTTTACAAATCACATACAACCCGAGTAGTGTTGGGTAAAAGGTTAAATCACCCACTCACAGTTTCAGGTGAGTTTCACTGACTCTTTTTCATTGTTTATCTTGGGAGAATTACATGCATTTCAATTACATTTTCATCTGGACACAATTTACTTTTATGATACACACCAATTACCTGAGACAATTTACATATCACAATAAGTCCCTTCATAACTGGACCGTCAATTATGTTGCAAAGCGAGGTAATGATGGATAGTACTATCGGGCCGGACAAACCCTACCCGTGTTAGTTGCACTAATTTTGGTTGTAGGCCAAAATAGGTAGATTATTGGCTTAATTTACATGCTCACGTCGGTGATAACATGTTGCACGGGAGCATTCATTCAGTCGAGCGTCACTTCCAGTGACTCAGGGTAATGGTCAGTTGTGCATGTACAACACAGGTCACGAAAAGTATGTTATTGTGGTCCATTTCAAATCGTTTTCAGTTACATATGCACTACAAAACGATGAACTCACCAACATTATTGTTGACCATTTTAAGAATGTATTTCTCAGGTAATTGATCATTTGGATTAGGACATTTTGGCATGCATCCAATCGTCTTTATGCTAGGAGTTTGTCTTTTGGGACATTCGTTGTTATGTTCATGTCATATTTTCAAAACATTTTTCATTCCACTTAGCTTCCGCAATCTTATACAATTTAAATGTAACATCTATGGTTGTAACATTTCATTAAAAATGTTTATTCAAATTCATATAGTGTTGGTCAATGTAACTTGTGTTGATGATCCATGGAGTCACGATCCCACGGGAAGCCACCGTGGTTGGGGTGTGACAGATTTGGTTAGTTTTGTTTCGAAGAATTCTCTAAAAACCTTCGAAAACATCTCTGGTTTTGTGTATTGGCTCCTAGTGGAGAATCATTCATTGTGAATGTAATGGAATTTCATAAATTAAACCCAAATCCTCTTATCATAAAATGTCCATAGTGTAATTATACAGTTTAATTTAACCGATACATCATTAATAATAGAATTCAGGTTATGTTTAGGTTTTACTATTATGCTTTATTTTTGTGTTATACGGAGTAAAAAAAATGAATCATTAACGAATAATCTTCCTACTCTAATAAACAATTACAATTGTTGACACATGTCAACACTAGATTTATTCTTTAAAAAGTTTTTCCCTCCCAAATCTACTCCCTAATAAATTATTTTTTGGTTGGAAATTATATTCTATTTTATAATCATGATATATTTTTATCTATTTATATTTATAGAATTATGACAATCATATATTAATTTACATCTTATTTTATTTAAAAGTAACTTTTAAACTATTATTTTTCATTTAATAAAAATATTTAGAAACTTATAAAATACCAATAAACACTTATTTAGAGTTTTCAAATATAATTGAGCAAATCATATTTAATATTTTATCTATTTTACAAATTCAGTCAGCATTGCGTTGCGGGTGTACTATTTATACGGAAATTCATAAACGATAAAAATCATGTTCATAATATCCAATATTAAATAGTTTTTCCTACCATATCAAATGAGTCATGTTCATCCAATTTAGAAATTTTAAACATCGCGATAAATACAATTGTAAGTTTTCTAATTTGTATCCACATAATATTTTTTTTATTGATAACATTATAATCTTTTGATTATAATTTAGATTTTATACTCAACAATTGGAATGTGTTCATTATAATTTTGATAAAACTTTATACTCATCTAATTTCTATACACACTTAAAAGTCTCAAGTTTGTCAATTCATAATTCATGTTAGTCGTTATTCTGGGTTTGATTGTTTTTTAAACATGATCACGTTTATCTTGCATTCTCCAAATATACAGTTAAAGACATGCCCAAAATATATATTTTTTTATAAAGAGAGTAAAGTCACCAATACCATACTATGAACTATAACTTTAGTTTTTTATTTAATGTAATGTAATACGTTATTCCGGTAATAAAAAGAGTATGCATGAATTATCAATTATATATATTTTTAATGATTCAACCCGTATAATATACGGGTTCTATCCTAGTATCTAATATTAGGGTAAAATATAATTAGAAAATCTAGAGGACTACTCTTTTGGTCATTCATTCAAATATTTAATTTGTTTTAATTTAAAACAAGATTTTTTCAAGGATTAAACAACACAAAGGTACATGATTTTTTTATCACTTCTCATGTTCAAACTTTTAAGATAGAACAATATCGTTTATGTGTATGTTAGTGTGTGTTTTGATAAATATTAGTGTGTGTTTTTTAGAATTAAGTGTTTAATAAATTAATTTTAATGAAATGTATAAATATATTTAAAAAATATGAGGAAATATGTATTATTTTTTGGCTTGAAAAAATATGTAATTAGTGATGTTTAAAGGTGAAATATATAAATGCGAATAAGGGTGAAATACTCATATAATGGTTTTTTTTTTATAAATTGGATAAATATGTAATATATATGTTTTAGGAAGAAAAATATATAATTGACTTTTTTTAGAGAAATATGTAATTAAAGGGTTTAAAGAAGGAGTAATATATAAAATCCTCTAATTTGAAAAACATTATAAAAAAGTTGACATGCAGGATTTGGACCTTCCACCTTCCCTTGAGTGGCACGGGGTTCTTACTACTTGAGCTAACCAACGACTTTGTAGAATTGTGGGTATTTATCAATGTTGTTACAAAACAAACCAAAAACTTATAACAAAAACTTATTAAAATATAACAAAAACTTATTAAAATTTCATGTCCTTAAAAGCTGGGCTCTAGACAGTCGCCCTCCCCGCCTAGACCTCGGGCTACCCTTGCTTCCATTTCAAGAAGGGTTTTCTAGAAAAACCTTTTATAACAATTATTTTAGCTTTGCTAGGTAATTATACTTTTTCAGTTATGAAGACTAGTTCTATCAATTATGTAATTACGATTACAATTATATATAAATACTCTCAACATACCAATAAACTATTTTTCTATCGCGTTATCATCACTGGCTCTCATTCTCATTGTTAGAAGATTTGTTGAAAACTATTTAACTCTAGTTAAGCACTTCTAATCGTCTTCATTTGAGTCGGACGGACGAGCGGGTTGCGATTCAACCGCTGGACCGGAACCGCGATCTAACCAGATTATTGTGGTGTAAAGAATAAGTGTGGTCAGAGTTAGTTTGTGGAACCGTCTGATTAGACAATTAAACGCCATTATCCTGCTTTAGAAGCAAAATAATTAGTGTTTATGATAAATAGTAAACGTAATTTTATTTAGTTTAATAGTAAATGTAATTTTAATAGTTTAATAGTAAAGGTAATTTTATCTAGTTTAATAGTATTTTTTATAAATACAAAGATACATACAAGTAATTAAATGGTTACCTGGTTTGTTTCTGGAACTCACGTTGGGTCAGAAGAAGAAGAGTTTCCATCGAAATGAGAGTCTGAGTACGACACGGTTAATCAGTCATATCACTTCAAAATTCAAATGACGGGTGCATGATTTTTGGTTTAACACTCGGGCAATTGCGTTGTGTAAGAAGAAAAGAATGGAAAAGAATGAACAATCGTTTAATATTTAAGGTTGAAATTGGAGAATCAATGTGGCGTATAGTTTAACATTCGCATCTTACCTGATTGTGAAACCCGGCCCGTTTTGAACTTTCGCGATTTACCGATTTGCAAGTTATTATGAATCGGGAGAATTTTCGGGGTGTTTATACCCCAAATAATGGATCTGAATGATTTATAATCGTTTTTTCGAAACCGAATACTTAATTACAATCATTTGGAATCAAATTGGACTTCTCAATTTGAAAATAAAGCAATTTTGGGTTTTTACGCGATTTCGGTACACGATTCCTCGTTTACCGGGAATCTCGTATTTGGTCATCATATATCAAATTCAACAATTTTTATAAGTCTAATAATCAATTATAATGTCACGAGTCATCGCACACTTGATCGAGTCGCTAAACGTTTGTAAATTGCCCAAAATCGATACGTACGTCAAAACCGACCAAAAACGCGTTATGTGACCTTTTGTGTTCATTGTTATGAGTTATGCGGCATATGGCATATTTATATTAATTTTGAATGGGTTAAATGTGGTTGATATGATGGAGAATGAGAAATGGTGAAAAAAGGGACTTAAAAACGACAAAAAACGAAGAAACTGGAGCGAAAACGGTGAAATCAGTAAGATTTTGGTTCGGGCGTGCTCCAAGCATATGGCTTAGAGCAACACTACCTCCAAGCGATACGCTTGGGCTGATTTTTCCAGCAAAAACCCTAATAAACCCCCTATAAAGCCATCTTAAGCCTCCATGCCCCCTATTTCACCCCAAATCACTCCCAAACGACCAAAAACGACTGAGATCTCCCAAGACCTCCATTTTTGAAGATTCCAAGCTCAAGATTGGTGCTTTCTAGCTTAGATTGGTGTCGGTTTTCCCCTCTTCGGTTAGTAATCTCAAACCATGCATCTATCATCTTGAATCCTTCTCCCTTCTCCATCAAGATCTGAACTTTATGTGTTTTGGGTTTGGATCTATGTTATAAGTGATGCATGATGATAGATCTATGTGATAATTGTTCAAAGTTTGCAACTTTATTATGTTTTAGGACTAGATCTACATGTTACATGATGGCTATGTCTAGATCTATAGATTCCATGTTCGTTGCTTATGACTTTATTATGTGTTAGAACTAGATCTACATATTGCATGATGATTATGTCTACATATATGGAATTCATACCAAAGTTTATAACTTTATGATAAAATTAAGTTAGATCTATAAAATTACATGATATGACATAGATTTAGGACTTATATCATGCAAGATTGGATTTTTATGTCATAAATTACCTAGATCTACAACATGCATGCTATTTAGGGTTAAATCCATGAGTTATAATCATCAAGTTTGCATTTTTATGATGTGAAATTGTTTTGATCTACAAAATGCATGTCATCTAGGGCTTGATCCATGAGATTTAACATCAAGATTCTATCTTTATGCTATGAAATGCTTGAATCTTCATCATATATGTCATCTAGGGTTAGATCTATGTGTATTGCTCATCAACTTTGAATCTTTATGTCTCCAATTAACTAGATCTTTATCATGAATGATGTTTAGGATTAGATCTATTTTTTTAAGATGATTTGTCTAGATCCATGCCATGTATGATGTAACTTGATTAGATTCATGTCGTGTATGATGTATCATGAATAGATCTGGGGTTTACCATGTTAAAATATTATATTTGTATGCATGATAAGTAGTTTGACTTATGATCGACTTTTGTTGACTTTGTTTAACTTTCCATGTTATTAGTTAAATTAGGACCCTTTAACCTTACCCTTAGTTTAGGATTGAACCCATCTGATCATAACGTACGTATCACCTCACCAAATCACCATTAAGTCATTGAGTCGGTCGTGTCGTGAAGTTTAACTATTTATTCACTTAATTAATTATTTATTTATTCCCCTCTCTATCTCATCTAGTCGTCAAAGTTATCATCGGGACAACATTTCCTCATTTCGTGGTGTCGTTCTTTCAATTTGTGTCTCCGCATCAGGTGAGTATTCATAGCCCCTCTTTATTTAAACGATTTGGGGGTGTAACATGTATCATATTCAAAACCGTTACTCGATTTTCTTTAATCTAAAATTACATGCGAATTATATGTTGTTATGTGTACTCTTGTATGTGAACTTGTGTGTTTAGTTAATGACTGGTTGTGATCAAGCTCGTTATCATGTTCGATCTCGTGTGACATTAACTGTAAACAGTGGGGTTACGGTGATAGATCTATTGGCTTGATAGACCCACTTGGTATGCCTCGCATGTGGCGCCTTGTGATTGGAAACCTTGAGGTCAGGGTTGGCTCATGCACCCCCTATTTGCTCTATATCATTGTGGTTATCATACTCGATCGTACTTAACACATTGGCTCGCATGTTTTAACCTATATAGTACACTAAACCTATGTTTACTCACTAACTATTCGTAGTTGACATTTATTTTATATGTTGCAGGTTGTGTTGTATGATGATGTTTAGCCTTGTTAATGACACCATAGGATCGCATGCGGACTTAACGTGACCTAATTAATTAAATTAATTTGTCTTGCTTTATCGAGTTATACTTTGTATTGTAATGAATAATTATGTTATTTGATATGGGTTGATTAAGAATAATGTCAATATTAAATAGTGTTGTGTGCATCTGGACAATCATCGCGTCCCGACATTTTCCGTCGTCGGTTGGGGTGTGACATATATGACTATACACTGCGTATAATCTGTCAGACAAGACAACACCAGCGTGACATGTCGTCCATTATTAACCATATACGACGTATAACAATAAATGCGGCATATAAGAACCTTAACTACCACCAATAAATCGCGTGTAACATCATACGCAACGTATGACTAAATATTCCTCGTACTAACATAGCATACTGTTAGGAGTAATTATGTTTTTTAACCCTATACGTAACTTATAATCTTATGTGTAACGTATAAGGATGTTAAATTAAATTAAGGGATGTAATTAACCCTTTGTCTATAAATTATTTCAAAAAGTGGCCACTTTTTATCGTTAGTCTTTTATGAGACACTTTTGCATTGACACCTCTTTTTGTAGAAGAAAGGTGGCTGGCTCACTACATGATGGTGGTGTTGCTGACTCATCCTGTCAGATTCCTCCCACTTTTATCATAAAGCCACCTTCATAAAAACCCTGATTTTAAATCTTTTCATAAAGCCAGTGAATCAGATTCCCAGATATTCATGTTTTCTCCTTCAGTATCTGGATTTCATCCGCTTGTCGTGACAGCAAATTGCACCTTTTTCTTCCTTCACCTTTTCTTCAAAAACCCAACTCATTTGACTGGAGAAGAACAGAAGCCACATTTTCTTGAAATTTTCCCAATTTGGGCCTCCGTTCATGTCATAACTGAATAAATTGTTCCATTTCACCAATTAGGTTTACAACTTTTCACTAAGTTCCTAGAAATTTCCCCCAAATTTGGCACCCACATTTTCTTGAAATCTTCCAAATTTGGGCCTCCGTTCATCTCATAACTGAAAAATTGCTCCATTTCATCAATTAGGTTTACTGTTTTCACTCAATCTTTAGTGAAATAAAACCCTACATTTGAAAAATGGGCGTTTCAAATTCAAAAGCAGAGACCTGCGAGCCCCTGCGTTTATGCAAAGAAAGAAAAAGGTACATGAAACAAGCAATTGATTCAAGGTACAATTTAGCAGCCTCACATGTTGTTTATCTTCAGTCACTTCATAACATAGGACTCGCCCTAGGTAAATTTGCAGAACCAACACAAATTGTCACAAATTCTGCTGCTGAAAATTCGAGGTTAAATTACATGAAATCAGTTGGAGTCGGTGCCGTAACCGTTAATCTTAACCCATCCAAGATTAGTAACAGCAATAAAGTTTACGTGGATGACGTGGAATCGTCGCCGCCGTTAACAATGCCGCCGCCGCCGCCACTACCTCCGAGATTCTCCTGGGACTACTTTGATCCCAGTGATGGGAGCTTTAGATTAATGGGTCAAGATCGGTTTCAAGGAGAAGAAGAAGAAGAAGAAGAAGAAGAAGAAGAAAAAGAAAAAGAGCAAAATGAGGTTCGTGAAGATGATATGATTAGTAGCGAGGTTATCGGGTGTGATTTGAGCTGCGAAAATGGTCAGATTGAACAATGTGAGTCGAATGAAACGGAGGAGCATTTGGAGTTTCTAACTCCCACGGGTAAAGATTTTGTTTCCAGCATTAAAGATATTGAGGATTGCTTCATTAGAGCTTCGAAATTGGGGAGTGAAATATCGAGGATGCTCGAGGCGAATCAGATCCAGATTAGCTATTCAGAAGCAAATGGTATATTATATCATCTTTTTTGTTTTGTTTTGTGTTTGATTTGATTTATATGCTAGTTATTGTAAGTGTTTATTGTTTTTATGATTTAAAATGAATGTTTGATTTAGGTGGCTCAAATGGATCATCTTCATTGTTTCTAAGCTGTTTTAGATGAGAAAACACACCTGTTTTAAACGGTAAGTTTCCTTGTTTCTGTTATACTATGTGTTCATTTATTATGCCATGATGTTTGTTGCTACAACTAATACATCGGGTCGGGTCTTTGCGTCGGGTAGATTGGTTTTATGCTTCCCTGAACCTAGGATAGAGATGCAACATGGGTCGGGTTTTGAATCGGGTAGACTGTTCTAAGCTTTATGAGAACCTAGGCTGTAGTCTTCAGGGTGGAGACTACACCCTGGGCTCTCAGTCAATTTATCATTGGATCAGGCCCTACGGGCCAAACTTACCTAGGCCCGTATGTTAAGCCTGATCCAGTGGATATTAAACAAGAGTTTGCGACCATGACGTGTTTCTTTCTTTTTTTCGATATGTAGAACCTCCACAAACCACAAAAGTGATTACATGGAAGCGATCAATGTCTCCGTATGCACCGTCATTGCATCTTTCGGACCCTCCATCAACCGATGATAACGAACACAATTTCATACAAGAGTTTTGCATGATAGCAGGAAGCCATTCTTCAACTCTTGACAGGTTGTATGCTTGGGAGAGGAAGCTCTATGATGAAGTGAAGGTAACCAACCGCTTACCCCACCCACAGGGAGTGTCGACCCAAATGTCGTTTTTCGAAAGTTGATTGTGATCATTGTGTTTTTGAAACGTGCAGGCAAGTGAAAGTATTAGGAAGGAGTATGACAGAAAGTGTGATGAACTTAGACACCAGTTCGCCAAGGACCTCAAACCTCACTTAATCGATAAAACCCGATCTGTGGTTAAAGATTTGCACTCGCGTATGAAGGTCGCACTGCATACGGTCAATTCCATATCGAAACGTATTGAGAAAATGAGGGATGAAGAGTTGCAACCTCAACTCATGGAACTGATTCAAGGGTAAGCATTTAACTGTAGTGAAAAGTTCATTGTAGACACCCCAATAAGTGTAGACATGTAGACACATTTTTCACCATTAGATCTTCTGATCTAATGGTTGTGATTATTTTTATTTTTCTTTTTTTTCTTTTTTCTTATTATTCAGAAACTTTCACATGTGAAAAAGAGTTATTTCACATGCGAAAGTGTCTACAATGAACCTTACCCTTTAACTGTATTCTATTTTTTGTCATTGTAAGATTTGATGCCAAAGTTATAATCGGTGTGGAACGGTTCTTGCAGATTGATGAGAATGTGGAAGTCGATGCTCGAATGCCACCATGCTCAATACATAACAATCTCATCAGCTAACCATTCGAATAATGCAAGGACACGAACTCATCCCAACGAGGCCAAGAACCACAAGATCATGGTCGAGCTGGAACACGAGGTCGAGTGCTTGGGGTCAAGTTTTTCAGATCTGGTCAAGTCCTACACATCATACGTTGAATCAATCAACAACTGGCTCCAAAACTGCATCATTCAACCAAAGGAACGAGTCAAGGGCCGGCGAGCGTTTTCTCCTCGACGAGCCGTGGCCCCACCGATATTCGTCATGTGTCGTGATTGGTCAGCCGGGATCCGAACTCTGCCTTCCCAGAAACTTAGTGATGTCATTAAAGAGTTTTTGTGTCATATCCGTCGCCTATCGATTGAAGAACAAGTCAAGAACGGAGAGTCGAGTTTCGTTGAAAATGGGGAGGATAAGAAGATGGATGAAGATGATGATGATGATGATGATGTTGGAGGATCGAATTTAAACGTGATTCTGGATCGTTTGACCAAGGTTCTTGATCGTTTGACCAGCTATTGTGAGGAATCATTGAAGATGTATGAAGAAATAAAAGAGAGGAGTGAAACTGCTGGTAATTCGTATTCCAATTATCGACCACCACCTAGACCTTCTATCTTGTGATAAATTTCACGTTTGCTACTAACTTTTGATAAATTACCATTTTGGTAGAATGTATGGTAATTACACGATTTGCGGTCACCGGGAAGAATCGATCGCACCACAACGACGGCGTTCTAAAGAGCCTTTTTTTCTTTAATACTTTTAAGAGATTGAAGAGTAAGGTTGTAACTTGTAAACACGCCGAGTCGAGCCGAGCCAGGGTGAGCTCGGGCTCAGCTCGTTTAGAAACCGAGCCGAGCCAAGCTAGCTCGTTTATTTAACGAGCTAAAATATTGAACTCGAGCTCGGCTCGTTAAAAATCAAGCCGAGTCGAGCCGAGCCGAGCCAGGGTGAGTTCAGGCTCAGCTCGTTTATTTAACGAGCTAAAATATTGAGCTCGAGCTTGGCTCGTTAAAAATCGAGCCGAGTCGAGCCGAGTCGAGCCGGCCGTCGAGCCAACTAGTTTATTTTTTAAAACTTATATTATTTACACATACTGGTATGTATATAACAAAAGAAAATTATGATATTTTAAAGTACTCATAACAAAACAAAATTTAATTATTTTTTTAATAAAAATATATATTCCTTATTAAAAAGTATCATATCAGTTTTATATATTATTTTAATTTAATATTTTTAAAAAAATACTATAAGAAACTTAGTATTTAATTCAAAAATATATATTATAAATAATAAACTTATAATTTATGAGATATATATGCCAGTAAGCTAACTAACAAGTGAGTCACGAGCTAAGCCAACCTTGGCTCGGACGACTCTGCTCATTAAGAAGCCGAGCCGGCTTGACCGTTTATATCAAGCCGATTTCGAACGAGCTAATTTCGAGTTCTTTTCCGAGCAAGCTTCAAATGAGCCACGAGCCTCGAGTTTTTTAGCAGCCCTATGGGAGAGCGATACTAATTCAGGCAAAACGGTTAAACAGTCTTGCAACCGTTAGAAAACGGTAATAAAACAACAAACTCATATTCCCCAACAGTCAAACCGGTTCCGGCTATCACACCCTACCTGCTTAGTACTCGTCAGGTTTTTTCAACCCTAACCGCCCTTGAGAACTATAACTAGTTCTGGTTTTTTTTGGAGGTTCTGATTCTAGAACCGGTTTCTTTCCACACGATATCTACTCCAAGAGTGTGACCAATTTGGGTCCAGGGGTTTTATCAAACTGCATGCCTGGTGTTATTTTCGTAGTTTTGCAAAAATAACAATTATAAAACAAAATATGTCACATTTATCTTCTTATTTTCAGACAGTCTTTCCCTTACTTCGATTCGTATGAATTGATTTCTATGGCTAGAAGCCAACAAATTGTGTGTATTCTGCGTAGGCTTCACCTGGTGACTGCTTGCCGATTGGTGCCCTCGTCACGTGGTCGGGTAAATCAAAAGCATCAACAAGTTCTTTGGCAATGTTCTTCACTTGAAAACTTAAATAATCCGCTAGCTTATGGATCGCCTAAAAAAAATAACAACACGCTTATCTAAATGAGTCAAATGGATGACGTGTTAGCGGGTTGTAAGCAAAATGAAGGGTAAAAAAAATGATATTTACCTTGGCTTTGTTAGGGGCAACATAGTCCACATTACGATAAGTTCCTATATCGTTCCATATGAGATTCAAGGCGTAAAGATCACAAACAAGCTTCATGGCAGCTTGAGAATTTGCATCCGGACAGCTGAATTAGAGATGAAGAACATAAGCTAAAACATTAAGATGGTCAAGAAATATAAGAACAACATCTGAGATAAAAGATGATTAGATACCTCTTAACCGCTTCAATGAAGTTTTCAAGAATGACGGTTTCAATGTGGGATTCCGCAAGTGTCAAAAGATGATTTAAACATCTGTTCCATGCACCAAAGCTGCCAAGCGTCTTTGTATGCTTCCTTAACCGCACTGCAGCACTTTGTAGCAATCTAGATGTTCGATACTGCACCCAAACGTGCGTATATTTAAAACTTAATCGTCCTCTAAAGGATACCAATTTCTAATGAGATTTTTACAGGGTATGTTTGTTTGTTTTATGACTTTTATCTCTAAAACCACCCGACAATTGCCAAAACATTTGAGATTTTTAGGGAGACAAAGTGATAGCACTAATCTCATGAACTAATATCCCCACCGTTATGATAATTTGTCAAAAACGCATAGGCCAAATTTGATAATTACCCGGAAAGCATCCAACTGGAATTTAGGATCTCGTAAATGATCTTCACTTTCCCACCTGGCAGTCACAGGGTTGGGCTGAGAAAGATACGTATTCATCGACTCTCTCAAGTAACTCCATGTAACAGCAAAGGTCCCACCTCGGAACTTCTCCTGGTACTGCTTCAACAGATCACCTGCCACCTAAACAAAAATTGATGCTTTCTTAGCTTAAAAGTCAAACCAAAACAGATGTTCACCATTTTTCATGTTTTCAAGAAACCTAAAGGTGGGAATTTCAACCTGTCTTATTATGAACAGGATGACTCAGATAGTATCGTATCTCTAACGGGTCAACGGGTAAAATAAATGAAAATGAATTATAAATGCGGATTTTTGGGTTCAACCAACCAACCAACCCTCTACCCAAACGGGTCATTTCAACCCATACTCAGAATCTACCACATTTTAACAAATTACTCAACTGGCCCTGACTACTTAAACTCAAAGAAACCGTACCTGCTGTAAGAGCACCGTGTTGTCCCCTTCAAATGTTTGAAAAATATCATGATCATTCCTCAAACTACCAAACCGATTAACAGCTGCATAGCCGTGGCCCCCACAGGCTTCCCGACAGATGCTTAATGACTTGGCCGTATATGAAGTCACATAGGATTTAAGTCCAGCCGAAAGTGCATGAACATCAGCCACCAATTGCTCATCATGGGTTTTCTTCATTTGAGAATATTTTTCAATCAAATGCACAGTTGCAAAATGAAATGCATAAGTTGAGGCTAACATTGGCATTAGTTTATGTTGTTGAGATTGATAATCAAGAATGCTAATTTCTGGTTTTTTTGGTGGCCCAAATTGTTGTCTAAGTAACGAGTATCTAATAGCAATGGTGGAAGCAATTTTGAGTACACCAACTGACGAATAAGCAAGCCCGACCCGTCCACCTACAAGCTCACCTAACGTGGCTGCAAATCGTTTATTAATAGTCGGAAGGGCACTTGTGTAAGTTCCATCTCTTGACACGTCTCCAAATCGATTAAGAAGATTATCCCGTGGAATTCTTACATCACGAAATCTTAATGCACCATTATCTACTCCATTTAGACCTACTTTATGACCACAATCATTTATTTCAACCCCAGGAAGTGTTTGGTGGGTTTTTAGATCCCGAATTGGAACAATAAAAGCGTGAACACCCATATCAGACACTTCATTTTTGTCGTGTGTCGGTAACATCAGTTTAGCAAAAACTGTTGCAAATTTACCATGAACTGCGGCATTCCCAATCCACCATTTTATGGCTCCATCATTTGGTGTGGTGATAATAAACTCATCAGTTAACGGATCAAAGGTAGCAATAGTTTGGATGCCTTGAACATTTGAACCTTGAAGACAAACGGTCAAAACAGAGCTCGTTAGATATTGATTTCTACAAATTCGATTTCATAATGGTTGATTCAGTCTGGCCTTATACGGGTAAACTTAAAGACTTGACTAGAAGGGAAACGGGTCAAGCGGGTTAAAACTTAAAAGTAGCCCATTACATAATCAATTATTTACAGTGTTGTAAAAACCAAAAAGAAATAAAAAGAAAATGTTAAAGCCATACCATGGTGAAGCTCTGTCATGGCAAAACAACCAAGATACTCCAAATTGTCAATTCCTTCAAAATACTTATCCTTATGTTTCTTGGTACCCAAGTTTAGCACTGATCCACCCCATAGACTGCATACAAAAAAAAAATATTTCAACTCAAGTCTTCAAAGTTCTAATCCAGATTGATGAACAACTATGTAATCTGTATAGAGTGAAGGACAAAAAGATCATGAAAGAAGCACACAAAATTCACTCTTAAATTAGGGTATTCATTTATTCGATAACTTCAGGTACAAGTAACACATCAACAAGAACCCATTTCTAGTCTAGATATCCAGATCACAACCAAAAGTACGAAAAACTGAACCCTAAACTGCAGTTATAAACTACAAAAGTGCAAAATTCAATAAAACCCAGAATCCAACAGAATTGAAAAATCAAAAATCACCTGTACTGGACGCCCAATTTGATCCCCAAAGACATATCAACGCTCCCAACGGCTTCAATAATCGCAAAATACTTGGCAGGATCTTCAACAACATACCGAAAAGGTCTAATCCCAGCTTCCCTAACAACTCCAAGAAGCTGATTCATACAAAGCTCCCGGTAATCATCCTTCAGAATCTCAATCGGAGTCTGTAGATCAGGCCTGGAATTGAAATACTCGAAAACCCTTTCTTGTACGTCCCTGTGTTTTCCCCTCAAGTAAGCCGATAGTTTGTCGGCGTTCACGTCCATCTTGGCGCGTGAAGAACACGCCTGGAGGTGAAGGTGGTGGTGGTTGTGAGGGTGGTGGAGGGGCGGATTGAGGTGGAGGGATAGGAGGCGGATTCTTCGGGTGGTGGGTTGTTGTTGCTCGTCATCGGTGAGGTTGGATGAAGGGGTTGTTGATGAAGAAGACATGTTTGATTAAATGGGAAGAAGGATGAAGAAGATGGATTTGTGGAAGTTGAATTAGTGGAATGGAATTTGATTGGAATTTGTATAGAAGATGAAGAAGATTGAAGAAGATGGAAGATGGAAGTATGGGTGTGTGTTATGGTTTATTATTTTAAAATTGTCAATGGGACGGTGTGGAAGATCAAGAACATGATATTTGACCCATATCCCCAAATCATTAACTTAATGAGTACACAAATAGATGGTAAGACTTGCTGATTTTGGACATGTGGTGTATTCATGAGTAGTTTTCTATCCTATCTTTTTAA
>JBCNJP010000013.1:4200166-4225282 GCA_039602395.1 Deinandra increscens subsp. villosa
GCACCGGTATGCATAAATATTAGAACCCATAATCTTGTATCTTATTACGAGATTAAGTTGGTCTAACTAGTAGACCAAGATATGTTTAAGCAAAACTGTTTGAGAATATCCTAAAGGTATGAATTGATAATCTTAAAGAACGCTAGATCAATAAAAGGCAAGTGGGAGCACTATGTTATAATCATGTTTATGATAATGACATAGTGGCCCAAGTAGTTTGATTTAAATAGTTGAAATTAAACAATGGAATTGGTCATCGGATGATTGAGAAGTTACTTGTTTATATATACACTCTGGATAACGACCCACAAAGACAAGTTACTTCCAGGGTTAGTTCAAGACCATTAGGACTTTGAACGAAATAATATAATAAAAGGTTATTATATGGATGTCACTGTAAATAGTTACAGAATGACATAAATGGAAATATATCATAACAAAGAAATTGTATTAATATAGTCGCGTATTTATAAGATATTAATAGTATAAATACATATGCCATCTCAAGTGACCTAATAAATGAATTTGTTTCATTCAGAGTCTTAGAATGATTAATGAGTAATTATTGAAGACGGCTTATGTGATAATGCAGATTTATAGTGTTCACCAAGGGCACTTATTATCCCATATCACTTAGCATACTTCACTATTTAGGAAACAATAGTGGAAGTATAGAAACATTTAATAAAATACAATTAACACGGTATCAAAATTTGGCTATAAATAAATAGGTTACTATCGTTTAGACATCACCTGCTTGATGTGATAACTCAGCATGCTAAGCCAAAATTTGATTTAGTATTTGGGATGTACGAACTGTAATAGTTATATTTATTATTCGAATTCATTTTAAACGGTTAAAACAAATTATGAGATGTATACCTGTGTTCGATTTTAATACGTTTAGCATCCATGAATAAACATGTAGTATTCTCAATGCTTCATCATAGTCGTACAAATGAATCAGATGTTGAAGCCTTGTGAATTTGGATTTGAGTTCTTCAACTCTCCAAACTCACATGCATTATTTGAGAATAATGCTAGATAATACATTTACATATTATTCAAAAGTGTCCGTAGTCGGTCAGAATCGTGGGAATGAATCTGAAATAAGACTATTCTGATTTTGGACTCAAACTGTTGACTACCCAAATTCACAGACCTCATTACAGAATGACATTGGACGTAACTCGCATCAAATCATCTTCTTTGATTCAATAACAAGATGAATTGACTATTGGTAAACTCATTCGTATCCTTAGACCTGAGATACATGTGCAACCTCCCGTTTACCAGGTTCTGTTCTTTGATTGTAGTCAACTACTGTCGCGTAAATGCCAGACATTAAGGCTAGTTTTGGGAATAGATCTGAAGTTCAATGGGAGCTGCATGTATTCAACATGGGATTCTGTACTCTTGCATTTACAATGCAATAGCGAGACATCTTGGGCTCTCTCTATGATTCCAGGTGCTAAGTGTAAGGCCTTACCCAAACTTACTGTGTGTTTGATTGGAACACTTGCAATCGTGATTGAGAAACGTTGAAATTAAGATAAGTTGAATTGAATACATTCCTTATCGTTCAATAGATGTCGAATACAGAAGGGAACAATGAATAACGATATTTACCATAAGTCTAATATCATGTTGCGTTGCAACTGATATACCTTGGTTGTCGACTTAGGGGGTCACAACTGGTTGGGGTAGTCATGTGTAGCTAAAGTACCTCTGATCAATGTTTTAAAAACCGGTTTTTTAGTTGAACCGGAAAACTTTCCGGGGCCGGTTCGACTGGTCGGACCGGTTAGACCCGGCCGGTTGAACCGGTTAGGGGATTTATATATATATTTTTATAAAAATGTTAATAAATTTGTACACCACAACGAAAATAGTTAAAATACAATGATAATCCACTAAAAAATAATACCAAATTGGTATTTCATAAGAATATATAAGTTTTAAACTTTAAAAAATAATAAAAATAACAATAAATTTTAAAAAAAATATATATTTTTTTAAACTGTCAGAAAACCGGTTGAACCGGACCGGTTGAACCGGAAAAAACCGGAAAACCGCCCGGTTCAAAACGGTTCGGTTATGTCCAAAAAACCGGGGATTAAAAAACCGGTATGATAACCGGTTGGCGGTTGAACCGGTTGAACCGGACCGGTTGAACCGGTTTTTAAAACATTGCCTCTGATTGCATCCTACGATCTTGTCGGGATCTGTCCAAGTGGGAGACTGTTGGATATTGTATTTCCAGACCTGAAAATTTCTAAGAACCCGACCCGGTTGTGGCCTGTAATTACACTGAGGGCAACGAGAAACGAACACGTTTATTAGTAAACGTTGTTCTGCGAAAAACAAAGATGATTTCATATTGTTATTTATACAATGATATAAATAATAATTAATCATTTCACACTATTATTATTAATTTATTAATAATAAAAGCAGAAAATATAATTATTAATTGTTAATAATTATTAGTCGGTGAAATACAAATAGTAAATTGCTATTATTAGTATTCCTAAAATAAAATAAAAGTTAACTAAATAAATGTAGTTTATTTAATTAGTTTTATTTAATTAGTGGTTAGATAATTATAGTTTAAATAAATTAGTTTCTTTAAAGATTATCTTTAAAACCTGGATGGATAATTGAAAGATTCATATCAGTTGTAGTTTGTCTACAACTGACTAAAAGATAAAGGGATAGACCTAATTAGTTGTAGGGTTATCCACAACTGGTTGGTAATTATATAAGGGGGGCCTAGAATACTGATTTTAGGTTACACCTTTTAACACCCAATCTCTCCTGGTCTCTCTCTCCCTTTGCGACTACAACCGCCGACCACCTCCAAGTCACCGCTGCCGTTCGCCATCTCCGGCCAACCTTACCGATGCAAGGCCACCGCCGGCGACCACCTGTCGTCGCCGCCGTCCGTCCAGCAGCCACTACCGACCAAGCAGCTACCGTCCACCCCCAGCCCCGGCCGATTGTCGTCGCCCCATCGCGGCCCAACCACTGCGCCGCCGCCGCTAAGCTGCCATTAACCACTGCTGTTCTAGGTATCGTTCTGGTGCTTTTTCTGCTACAATTATTGAACCAAACCCGATCATGCTTCTCCAGTAAGTTTTTCGCAACCCTAGTGCTTGTCTCGTTGAACCTCGGTTTCTCGAACAGTTTTCTGACACAACCGTACGTTCAAGATCTAAATACTTTTGGTTTAGATCATATCATAATTTAGATTATGATAATCAGATAAACTTGTTGTATTCAATTACCACAACTATATCTGATAAATATTCTAAAGTAATTAAATATATATTTAATGTAAATATATATGTTTAATTTAATAATATATATATATATATATCTAGTGTTTGCATGTTGGTGATTGAATACTGCTGTTTGATTTGTCACTTGGTTTTTCGCGTTTTAATTAAATATATATTTAGATATATTATTATTTCCGCTAACTCTGATTTAATTAAGGTAATTAAATAAATTAATTAAAATTACTACCCATGACGCGAATACCACTGGCAAAATCCCAACAAGATTGACCCACCAGGCCTCTTGGTCCAACTCCTCGCGACACTCGAGGAACCTAGTCGGGCGAGAAACACTAACAACACCTATTTAAACATAATCAACCGTGTTTGTGCTTATTTCTTCACATTTTGAGAGCACATATAGCCCTCTAACCTTCTCCCTAAACCCTACCATCAATCCCTTGAAGATTTGATTGATTATTGTGAAGATCCAATGCCTAAATCTTCATTATTTTCGCATCTAAGTGTTGGTATGTTCTCATTTCATGTTTTGCTTGCTTCTTGATCATCAAGATCCAACCTTTATGCTAGATCAAGTGTCGTATGATGTATTGAAGATGATATTATTCATAGATCTAATGATATACATGATAAAGTTTGAGTTTTTATGAAAAATGTTGGATTTTTATGGATGATATGATGACCGGCCTATATTAAGATCTAAGGTTTGCATGCATGCAATGTGATTAAGCTTGTTTTTTATGCTAGATCTATGTTGTGGATGCATGACATGATTAGATATAGGATTATGGATGATAAAAGGTGTAAACTTTACGTAAAATCTTCGATGGAAACCCGGTTTTATGTTCGTACATAGTAGATCTAGGTTAAAGATGCTTGATTGATGTTCGATCTATGATAATGATACATGATCTAGGTTCCAAGATGCATGATGAATGATAAAGTGGTGAACTTGACATGCGGATGCATGAAAAATAAAATATTTAAACACATATTTATTTTTATCATATGAAACGTGATCATAGGATGATGTGACTTGCATGTATGATGTTGTGAACACCTAATACGATATGAAATATGCTAAACGTGGATTTCTACGACTTAACGTGCAACAACAATGAAGTTTTGATGCAAACTTATCCTGTATGTGATAATATATAATTACCGGAAAGATAAATTATTATGTGACGCACATGTATTATCATGTAATTTCTTGATTATGTGTTTGCATGCTATTGGTCAAATCAATTATGAGATATACGTGCGTACAAGTCCTAAGTCTCCTACCTCGGTGGATAGTGTCGTAATAGATTGTTACGCGTTTATGCTTACCATCATGTAACATGTTATATGTGATATATATACTTGTTAGGATAAATATTAGAAAACCTAAAAGTGATCACCAATGAGTATTCAAGTCCACTTGTCTAATGTCTACGCGTTGTCGGGACAGTCAGTCAACACAGTCAACACTCACACTGATATGTGTCATAGGTGAAGTCTAGGAGGGTTCACCGTCGTTATCAGGCGTTTGCTATTTGGATATCTATTTTACACCCTAAGGTGAGTTTACGGCCCCTACTCTTTTTACTGTTTTCTTATAAAATTGTACTAAATTATTATACAATCCGTGGACCATAATGATTTGTATATTGCCAACGAAGTCCTTTACTACGTACCAGTTAATATCTCGGATATCGAGGAAATATTTAGTAGCTCTACTGGACCTGACGAGCCCTGCGCGAGCTAGCCGCTCTAGCCCCACTTGCCTTACCGGGAGTGGAACGTGTACTATATTGTCCTATTGGAGTCATGACGGCAATGCATGACATAAAGGAAACAATATTGTATTTGTAAGTCAGCCCTGGGGATGTGATCACTAGGTGTCACAATCTTGTAGACTAGCTATCTATGGGTATAATAAATCAACTGTATTGTGTGAACAGGTAGGTCTAAAGGAGGGTTACCTGCTTTTAACCGGATTGAACTGTGAAATGTTTGCTTATATAAACCTGTGAACTCACCAACCTCGTGTTGACGTATTTTAGCATGTTTCTTTTTAGGACCTTATGAGCATGCTAAGGAGCACGCTTATGGATTCATGGTTCATTCATAACTCTGCATGTTTGGTTAAACATTCAAACTAGTGGGTGTCGTGTGCACGTTAAACTTTTGAAACTTATTATGTTTGTTTTACGCTTCCGCACTAAGATGTTTTGATAAATGTTAAGAACTTTAAACTCTGAACTTTTAAACGTTTGTTATGCATGTAGTTTGTTCGGTGTGTCTGGTGACTCAGATCCTGGTATGTCACGTCCAATTTGTGGTGATACTCCGCTGATGGATTTTGGGGGGGGGGGGGGGGTGACAGAACCCATGATTCGTGGCTTGGTTAGTTGACTTCTAGACTCACTATATAGCCCAATCTAGATACAACACACGAGACACACATTTATGATCTAACAAAAAGTAACACAGACAGTGACTTGCTTCAGGCTTTCGCTGCCTGGCATAACGCTTAGAAAAGACGTGTCAAGAACAGTAACACAAAATCAATAGTGGTCAAACATTTCTACTGAAATGGCTAAAAATACTTTCTTAATGAAAGCATGTGAAGAACGTAGGGTTCTACCACCTTGATTGGGAGATGTCGGCTACCCTTGGATCCCAAGCCTTAGGTATAAATTGGGAATTCGGTCCAAGGTAAAAGACACTTCAATTCAACAGAAAACAACACGACTTCTTATATACTTACTATATGCCACTATTTATAACTTACCATACTAATTCTCACTCCAGAGGCTGACTGCAGGAGGCCCCCTGATGTGGTGAGACTTTTTTTTGGAACGACGGTATAAATTTATATAAGAAACAGCTAACTCATAAAAGATTTAGAAAAATAGAATGAAAGCAAAGTGTTAAAAATCCAATTCTCCCAATGCACCACAACCTTACAATATCTAGAGGTGGACGGCAAAAAGAGTAAAACCAATTAAATCGAAAAGATCATCGTTCCGTATTTTACTTGGTTGAAAGATGAAAAGGTTTCGAGTCTTCCAGACGACTACCATGTATACATGATAGTAAGCAGTGCATCCTTTTTTATCCTCGAAATTTCATAATCTTCCATGGCATTGAAGAGAAAGTGGGGATTCAAAGGCTTCAAACAATCAACATCTAACCAAGCCTTAAGCTGAGAAAAAATGTTAACAAAAATATCACACTCCTCGAAAACATGAGAAGAATTTTCAACACGAGACCTGCAAATGGGGCATAAAAATAAATAAAGGTCAACCCCTCGTTTAGAGAGATTTAGATGAGTCGGTAAACGATCCAAGAAAAATCTCCATATAACAATGTTAACTTTTCTCGGGACATACCTCAACCATCTCGTAGGAAAATCCTCCACCAAGAGATACAAACGATCAATAGGATTACACACCACCTTTTCCGAGAACTCTGAATCCCCATCAAAGACCAAATGGGCTTGTCATTATCAACCCCCAAGTTAACCTGAAGAATCGAGTCAGAAAAAGGGAGAATCGTTCTTCTTCACTGCCCCTCTAACATTCCTACGCCAAACCAAGACCACGTGCCATTGTCACGATAATTTAAAATAAATCCATCCTTGTTAAGAGACAAGGCGAATAAATTAGAAAATCAATCTTGCAATGTACAATCGCCTAACCAAACATGCTTTCAAAACTTGGTATCATTTCCAATACCCACGCATTTATGGACCACATTGTAAGGAACATAATTCATCTTGTGAAACAAATCACTAGCCTTCACAATCCGGTTCCAAATACTATAGAATTTAACACCTCTAAACTCGCCAAATTCTGAACCGTGAATGGCCTTGATAAGCTAAACCCAAAGAGCGTCCCCACTAGACACAACTGTCCATCTCCATTTGTAATGAAGAGCCAAGTTCATTGCCTAAAGACTACCAATTCCAAGGCTGCCATGATCCTTACATGAAAGAGTAAACGCCCATTTGATCCAACTAGTTTTCCTCTCCTTTTCATCAAATCCCACCAAAAAAATATGACCGGATCGATTCGAGCACCTTATTAACTTTGGACGGAAGAAGGAAAAGAGAAGAATAATACAAACAGAGGGAGCCCAAGACTAATGAAATGAGCGTGGATCTGCCTCCGATCGATAGGAGAATTCACTTCCATTTGTAGTGAGACTCGCGGTCTCTATTCATCACTTAACAGTTCTCAAGCTCAATGTATGCTCATCAGACAAGGCCAGTTGTCACACCCCGCCTGCACGATTGCCACGTGCGGGGGAGGTATTGGGAAAAACAAGCTGTCGATATAAGATACACGCGGAAGCAACATACAATATATTTATTAAACAACCGTTAACTTAGTTACAAACTGCCTAATAAGTTTTACAATCTTGTAGATAATAATAATAAGAAGAAGAAGAAGCCTTGTCCTAGCATCTAACAGAATGCTTGATTCCCTTGTAGAGTCATCTGTCTGGTGGATACCTAGTGGTTTCCTGCAAAATTTGTAATTCAACTTGTATCAATAACTAAGAAGTATTTGGTGAGTCGTACCCTAACCTGTTATTCAAATTTTTCACAGTGCTATTGGCCCCGACATTTTTCTACATGAATTGACTAGAATATAACCAATAAAATATATACAGATTATGGGGTACAACACATGCACCGAATGATTCTAGCAATTTCACAATTCACGCAATAGGCATTTTGGCGACCAATAAAGCACACAAATGTTGCACCTCAATATATAATTGTGGCCATAGAATGTTACATAACAAGGTAGGGTTGAATACGAAACTCACAGTGTCAGATGTTGAGCCTTAATGAAAATGCTTAAGCCGATAAACGTCAAAGTTGTAACGAGCCTATATTTGATTATTAAACATAATTATAATCATACTCTGAGTCTATCATGAGCTACTGGTGTCTATTGCGTCTACTGATTTACCATTTATTGAATATATGTGTATATATGCATTTTAACCCAATTTTTATAAAAATCAAAGCATTCTGTCCCTAGAACAGTCGCGGTCCGCTAACCCCTTTTTCTTTTGAACTCGTGGTCCACGAGTTTCGTTTGTTCAGTTTCCGGAAGAAAAAAAAGTCACAGACCGCCACTGCTGTTCTTTAAAACTGACGGTCCGCGAGTTATGTTCTGTTGGATTTTCAAAAAAGGGACAGTCGCAGACAGCCAGTTTTGCACATTACTTAGTCGTGGTCCGCGACTACTGGGTTAAAGGACTACTAAAAAAAATTCTTTTAATTCATTTCCGTTCCGTTTCGGGGGTCGATTCCACTGATCACTAACGTTATTATAACTCAATATTATTTACTGTTAGTTACCGGTATGTGTATATATATATTTTTTTCGTATACATTTTTATTAACGGCTATTCTTTGTTACATATATGATTGGAACGAAACCGAAACAGATCTTTTCTTATGAGTAACCAATCCGACCCCTCCCAAGACCTCCTATAATCCTAATGGTTTAGGGAAACCTTAACAAATCCATTGCTATTGTTGTGGTTCATTTCTCTTTTCAAGCATTTACATATGTGTAACTTAGATACTTGCATGCATGAAACACTTGTACCTTGTGTAGTGAAGTTTGTAAGTGTGAAGCTTATGATCAACAAACCCACTATCCCCAGCTACTTCTTCCTGCTTGGCCTCTTTCCATCAATTACAAGACATTTCTTTAGAGATGGAAATTTGAATCATCAACCCATTACCTAATTATGTCTTGGTTTGGTTAAACATACCTTGTTTATGGTTTTCAGGCACCCACCCTTCTATGGACAGCCCTTAATCTACTCCTCTAATCTCTGCAATGATCCATTTGTTTTCAACTATGAATGCCTTGCATTGATCTCATACAATAATACTTGCAACGATTAAAAAAAATGGTGACTTACATGGGTTTGATGATTAGAAGCTTGCTTCAAACTCCTCAAGAACTCCCCTTGTGACTTCTGTGAATGCTCTGGTCGAGATAATGGACTGAAGTGTAGAGAAAACTGAGTGAATGAGGGTTATAAGGGTGAGTGAGGACAAATTCCTTGTTTTTGCCGTCTGCGGAAATTCGCGGACCGCCAGAACGTGTGCGGACCACTGGCTGTCCATGACCCCTGCTTTACTGGTTTTCTTGCAGATCCTGATGACCCGACCAGTTCTGCCTGTTTCTTTCAGGTCGCTGACCGCCACATATGTATACATTAGAGTGGCGGTCCGCGACTTTTCCTGGTTTTCAAAGTCTCTCTCTCTTTTTTTTTCACCGCTTGAGTTCGGGTGTTACACCAGTAACTAGCCTTCTCACAACAAGGCCGGTATTATACCTCCCCGGTTCCCATTGTAGCAACAACACGTACTTGTTATACTTATACTTACATGGTTGCCTGTCACAACATACTTACAGAACACCATCCAGTTAAACTTTAATCAAGAACTAAAAAGTTATTTTTATTAAGCTGCAATGTAGAAGCAAATGGCATTCTACATGCCCACATGACAAATTCATGTAGACGTAGCATGCATTATTTCAAGGGTTATAATTTAAGAAGTTTTTTCTTCAAACAAATTCGTTTTATAAAAAGAAGTATTAGTTGGGCCCAATTAGTAACGACTAATAATTTCAAAAAATGATATAACTATATAAGACTATCGCACATAAATGAATGAATGAATGAAGAAGTGCAAATATAGTATTAAATAATTATCCATCAGCCTTTAACAATTGGGTGTTTGTTTTTCACATCGATCAGCCTTGAACAATTGTTAATATGGTCTTCGTTCTGTACCAAATCGAGATGATTAAATCTTGAGAGTTTATTCAAAGAATAGAAATGAAAGCACAAGTGTTCTTATTTTGTGTTAAGGCATACAATATGTCACTTCACCAACTTCCTCTTCGTTCTCATTCTTTTTTACAATCCCCCAAATGCGACGGCTTTCCGCACATGTAAATTTATTCTCTCTTCATGACTTCATGTTGTACTCATTTAATCTTCATTCTAAATGCACCCATTAGAAATGGGCTGGAGGTCGAAGAGAAAACTAGCAGTTTTAAAAATAAGTGGTTTTAACTTTTTTTAACCATAGCATAGGATAGGAGATGGTTTAATGATTTTTCTAAGGAAAAGTTAGAATGAAGTATGTGAAAACACCACAGTTGTTTTCGGATCACTTGGAGTTATAAATATAATATCTATTATGTTGTTTTCTATCACATTTAAAACTGATAAAAGTATACGTATTTTGTTAATTATATTTTAGGTTATTGTAAAGTTTTTAAATTTTGTGCCTGATTGTTTCTGATGGATGATAGGATAATGATATTTGTTTGTCTTTTCTATTTAACTAATTATAACCGAAACAGTTGGTGATGTGAAACTGGGACCGTTAAGTAAGTGGCCACATCATAATAATGGAACTCCACGCCGACGATGACGATCTAGACACATCGATAACCTTATTTATGATTTTCTAAGACATATTTTATTGGTTTATTCAATTTTAATAATTCAAGGTGTTTTCGTCGTTATTAATCCTAATTTCATTTATTTCCTACAATAATTTGAATTATTAAGATATTGAAACATGCTGTATCTCTGTTAAAATACCCTAACACCATTGGTATTTATTAACGTGACATCTTAGGTATTTTTTCAGCCAACATACTATAATAGAGGGACCGTTTTTATAATTTATTAAAAGTAATAGTTCCGGCTATTCTGGTGAGAGAGATTTCCGGTCATTCTGGTGAACTCAGGCGACCAATGATAATCAGTTTTGGTTGAGATTTATTTCAAATCAAAAATCAAAGTTCACGTTCTTCTTCATAGTTCTTCCATGGCAGATTTTACATGATGTGGTCTTTTGGTTCAAATTCGATATTGCGAGTCTAAAGCTACAATCAAACACGATTTTCATTCAGGTTTTGATCTAAATCGATTCAGACGTCATCATCTTCATAAACGTGACTTTTCATAATTTCTAATTTCTCAAATCGCAACAAACCAGTCTCATTCTTACTCAGTTTTGATTTTCGATTATGTTGTTGTAATTGAATTGAAGTTTGGTTGAGTTTCACTTGAAATCAAATTCTGGTTCATCTTCATCATTCACGACATTGATGTTCAACATTTAGGATAATTCATCACGAAAACATGTCGCAATGGATCTAGTTGGAATCGTCTTTCAATTTCGAGCGTAGCGGTGTTTTCAATTTCGTATGTGTTAATCAGATTTGACAAAGTCACCATCGATAAAATTTTGTGTGTGTCGCTACTCAAAATCAGAAACCGATGAGGAGAGCGGAGTTCGAGATGTTGGAAGGTCACCGCTGCTCAGTGGTCGCCGGAGAACGAACGGGGAAAGGATTGGTTGCTCGTCAGAGGTCGGTTGGTTGCTAAGACCATCGGATTTGGCCGGAGAACGATGGACGGCAGGAGGGGGAGGTGAACGACAACCTCCTTCTTCCACCTCTTTTCTTTCTTTCAAAACGTAATTTACTTAAAGAACTCATTTTATAGAAATTATGAAATAGTCCCTCCATTTAAGAAATTACAAAAAGAGTCCCTCGTTATATGCCACGTCAGCAAATACTAATGGGGTTAGGTATCTTTAATGGAGGTGTAATATGTTCCTGTTAGTACAATATACGTTTGTGTATGTCTGCTAGGTGTTGTAGTTTCGAGTAGAGTAAGTTTCTTGTGTTTGTAAGTGAAGAATGAGTGTCACCATATGAGTGGCGAATGACCACCGAATGAGTCATTCGATGGGCACCTCATTCGATGGCTTCTATGTTTATAAATAGCTGGCCCATTCGCCACATTTAAGACTCTTGGTCCTTGTGTATTCATTCGGTGAACTCTGTGTACGTCCGGGTCATTCGGTGGTTAATACAACAAGGCTTATATTTACTGATTTGTCTTATTCTATACATTCTACACTTGATTGAATTGAACAAGATCCACACGAGGCTATTACAAATGGTATCGGAGCATTTGGTTACTTTGTTCAGTGAATCCGTCAAGTTTAAAACATTTTTTAAAGATATCAATTTTACCAAAAGTGAAAATTTCAAAATCTGATCGAACCATCATGTGCTAAACTCAATTTAGATCATATTTCTCTAAAGAAGTTTTGTCAGAATCTTTCTAAATAAAAAGACATTTCTAAAAAAAACTGTCATTCGGCATCACCGAATGAGATTGGATTGTTGATTCGCTTTTCATTCGTCAGTTCAAATTCTTTCATTTTTCGATCAATCGGTCCATTATGTCACCTAATGAAATCTTAGCCGGCGCATAAGTATATTCAATTCGGCCTTGTTATTTCATTTGGAACCTCATTTGCTTCATTCTGTGAAAATCTTATCCGGCGAATAACATAATTTGCCTAATTACGTTCATTCGGCAGTTATAGTGTCATTCGGTCAGCATATTTACATTCGATAGCTATGTGGTCATTCGTCAGATCTATTTTCGTTTGGTCAATCACACATTCGGCTACCAGAATATTTGGTCATCATGTTAAGTGAGATTTAGGCGTATGCAACAATGCAGAGTACTGTTCAATCCATGCTTAACTATGACAATGAAATTGGCACAAGCCAAAATGTACCAAAGATGATGAAATTGGAGGACTACCACAATTGGAGAAAATGGTTTGAGGCATATGTGGGAATAAATGATGCTGAATTATGGATAGCCATAGATGAGGGTTTTGAATATCCTACTGAAAATGGTGTGCCAAAGTTTCAACGAAATCTGAATGCAAAGGAAAGGGAAGATTTAAAACGGGAAAAGAAGGTTTACAGCATGCTCACTTTTGGCTCTTCCTAAGGAATTGCTTCATTAATTCAAAACCTGTAAGAATTCTCAAGAATTGTGGAAGGCATTGGAAGATAGATGTGTTGGAAATGACCAATCCAAGAAGAGCAAGAAGAAAGTTCTCATAAAGGAGTTTGATGTTTTCCGACACTATCCGAATGAATCATTGTTTGAGTTGTTGTCCAAATTTGCGCACTTGCAAAGTGAATTGGATAATGTGGGTGTCAAAAAGGATGAGGATGAGATGCAAGAAAAATTGCTTGAATCGTTGCCAACCAAATGGGAAAATTATGTGCTCTTGCTTAGTCACGATAAAGATTATCCAAAATGGAAGTTGAGTGAACTAACAGAAACGCTGGAGGCACGATAAATGGAAATGTCTATGGTCAATAATGTGCCAGCACTACCAGAACCCAGAGGTTTACTATGGACAAAACGCTATAATTATGAGTGATAAGGCTAAAGCTACCACAAGTACTTCACCATCTACAGCTTTTGTAGCCGATGTTAGTTCTGGAAGTTCTGAATCAGTTCAAAGTAATTTGGGTTGTCATGTTACTATACCAGTGAATGCTAGTCAATTTGCAAAAAAAATAGCGCATTATCTGTTCAAACAATAGAAGACTGCATGGCATTAGTCTCCGCACTAGTTTTATCCTACTATGGTGTCATCACTGGAAGTGTTAACATTGTCGAATTAACCGAAGAAGATTACGATCAGATCGATCTCGATGATATGGAATTGATGGATCTTAACTCGCAGTTTTCCATGCTGGTGCGGCGTGTTAAGAAATATTTACGAAAAATGGAAGGAAAGATCTGAACAGCGATGGAAAGATTGGATTTGATAAATCCAAAGTCCGTTGTTACAATTGCTCCACTCTAGGTCACTTTGCTAGAGAGTGTACACAACCAAAAAGGCAAGATAATCAAAAGTCAAATCAGAGGAGTGGTCAAAGCTAAACAGGTTCTAGTGTTAACTCTAAACCAACTCAAAATCAGAGTTCAGCGAGTAACGCTGTCTCTAAAGCTCTTGTTTCATAATTAGATGAAGGCTATGATTGGAGTCAAACATTTACTAATCAGAATTGTTTTATTGCTAAATCTGTGCAGGTTGATGAATGTTTGACTGATGCTTCATCTAATGCAAGTGTGAGCAAAGAACTCAACGAAGGATATTATGCTTTGATGGCTGACATAAAAAAGGTAGTTTCCTTATCTTGTTCTAACTGTGATATTTTAGAAAAGGATTATGATGACCTTAGGAAAACTTGTGACAATTTCAAAAGACTTGGCCTAGAACTTGCTGATAAGGAACTTAAACATCAAGAACTTAATGGTGAGTTGCTTGTTGAGAAAACAGGTCAAATCATGAGATTAAGGTTTTGAGGGAAGATGTTGGAATTTTTTAAGAAAGGTGGGAAAAGACTACTGAGGAGTTGCGTGGGGTATATGAAAGTTTGAGAATGCAAAATTTTGATTCAAACAAAGTATTTGAATAGTTGATTTTCTCAAAAGGATTTAGGTGAGGCTCAATCAAAATTTTCTTCAATGAATATTGAAATTCTTGATTTGACACGTCAATTGGATTTTCTTAAAAATTCAAATTCTTTTACAATCTATTTGTCTAAAGATGAAAATTCTAAAGATAGTTTCAAATCTTTTAACCTCAATCAAGTTCCACCCCCAGTGTTACACACAAAGTCTCCATCTGAAGCGATACTACCTGATGTTTTGTTTGACTATTATGAGTATGTTGATTCAAAATCTGATAAGAAAAGGCATCAACCTGAAAAGGAATCGAAGAAATTGTCTGATAGAATCAGACTGCTTTTGGATAATTACTTGTTTCTCTTTCAAGTTCAACTTCGTTTGAAAAAGAGAAAATTGAAATAATTTAAAAATTTTCTTCTCATACTGATATCAATGAATCACTTTTTTATGAAAAGAAAAGTTTTAAAGAAATTCAGGAGAATTTGCAAAACTTTTAAAGAATCGAAAACATTCAAGTTTGCAGGCTAAATCTTTAAAACAAACTAGTCATAAAAAGGCTGGTATGGGTTTTGAAACTAAAAAGGTTAAAGTTGTGAAATCCAAGAAATTGACTTACCCAAGCCTAAGAAAGTTGCTTCTAAATCTTGTAAGAAGCACGAGACTGGGACTCAAAAGCCCAAACCCTTCGATAAAACTGTAAAATGTCGCATGTATTAATTAAAGGGTTCGGATAAAAAAAATTCTGATGAATTGTTTCCACTTGAATGTGTGGATCCCAAGCTTGTTGCTTGTGTTTTTTCTGAATTAGATAAGTCTCAATGTGGTTTTAATCCACATATTGAACCATGTGGTGGGAAAAAGCGTAAGAAAATATTCACATTTTCACCCAAAACTTTTGAAAATTAAAATGGTTTTTACTCTGAAGGTTTCAAGAATTTTTAATTTTATGATGATTGTGGTTTCTATGATCATTCTGAGTCTAGTCATGGATTTTGTGATGACTATGGCTATGATCAAGGTTTTTATGATGATTTTGATGGTGATTATGGTTTTTATCATGGTTCAAAATCACATAACTCCAAGAAGAAGAAACCAATAGTTCACAACTATGATGATGGGTCTATAGATCAGTTTGGAAATCATGTTTCTATGCTTATTACTGATCGTCTAGATGTTACTTTTGTTTGAAAAGAGGACACATCAGAAAGAATTGTCCTAAACTTTATGAGGTCTTTGTCTGTGTTGATAGTTCTACAAAGTTTGTAGACTATAAAGGAAAGGTTCATGATGACATAAATCCACGTTCTTTGAAATCTAAAAGAAAATCTTTCACTAAACGAAAGAAACATGATAAAAGAAATGTTGGTAATTCTAAAGCTAACTGTCTAATCGCTCTGACTCATCTAAAACCTCTCAACGGCAATAGAAAATTTGGAGACCCTAAAATGTCTCTAAGGAAACTGAATTTTTTTTTGGAGGATACCAGTCGATCCAAAGCGTCAAGTAGAACTAGCAAAACAGATCTAAACGTGTCAGACATATCAGACACGACACGACACGATTAACACGGGTACTAAACGAACACGATACGATTAACTAATCGTCTCATTTTCTTCAAACACGAACACGGACCTGTTTATAAACGTGTTACACGACACGACCTATTTAGACACGATTAATATTATAAAAATGAAAACCAAAAATAAATTAATGAATATAAAATAGAAAGAGTTGACGAATTTGAAAATTTTGAGTTGTCAAAGTTGGTATAGTGGGGGAAATTAAAAGGTTAAGGTGGAAATCTCAAATTATAAAAGAATTTTGACTTTTAATATGTATTTAAATATTTTAAAATGTTATTAAAATTATAAACGTGTTTAATCATGTCATAAACAGGTTAGACGATGTGAAACCTGTTTATACACGATTTTAATCGTGTCATAAACGTGTCGACCTGTTTAAGACACGAAACATGTTTAACTTAAACCCAAAATTGTTCAACTCCGTATCGTGTCGCGTTAACAGGCCTGTGTTAGAAATTTCCATCCCTAGCGTCAAGCTTGGGTCCCTCCAAAAACTAATCTTATTTATCTGTGAGTGCAGGATGCTTCCAGAAGACATATTCATAATCTCTGGTTTGTGGATAGTAGGGCATCTAGGCACATGATTGGTGACATATCGTTCTTGGATGATGTGAAGACCATAAATGGAGGATAGGTTACCTTTGGAGGTCACAAAGGAGGTCAAATTATCGGTATAGGCAAACTTTCAAAATGATAGTGTGTTTTTCGATCGTGTGCAATATGTCGAGCAACTACAACACAATCTTTTGTTTGTGTCTCAAATTTGTGATAAGCATTATACAACTACTTTAACCAATACTGAATGCCTGATATTGAAACCTGGATTCCATATTCCTGAAGATTGTATTGTGATGCGAGCTCCAAGGTATCAAGATTTATACGTTCTCAACATGAATTCTGCCAAGAAGTCAATTGTTGTTACTTGCTTTCTTTCAAAGGCGACATAAAAGGATTCTATTTTGTGGGATAGACGCATGGGACATATTCATTATCAAAAAATGAACGAATTAATTTGAAAGGGTTTGGTTGAAGGTGTTCCTAAACATCAGTTCATTTTCAATGATGTATGTGTTTCTTGCAAAAAGGGAAAATAGAAAAGGAAGTCTCATTCGAAAAAGAAAGTTAACTCCATTGATGTTCCTCTTGAACTTCTTCATATGGATCTCTTTGGTCCTATGAATAAGAACAGATTTCTGAAGATTCTTACTGTCTGGTCATTACTGAGGACTTTTCACGTTTTTCTTGGGTTATGTCCATGGCCACAAAAGATGAAACAGCAGTGTTAGTGATAAATTTCCTCAAGGAAGTTGAGTCATTATATAAGTTGAAGGTGAGAAGGATTCGAAGTGATAATGGTACATAATTTAAGAATTCAACCATGGAGACGTTCTGTCCAAAGGAAGGAATTCATCACGAATTCAGTGCTCCTTACACTCCTCAATCGAACGGGGTTGCAGAATGCAAGAATCATACAATCATTGAAACTGCTAGGACCATGCTAGCTGACTCCAAATTACCAGGTATTTTCTGGAGCGAAGCGGTTAGCACGACTTGTTATGTTCTAAATCGGGTCCTCACGGTTAAACGGTTGGGTAAAAATTGTTACCAAATTTTAAATAACCGTAAGCCAAATTTAAAGTTTATGGAACCTTTTGGATCTCCATGTACAATACTGCAGTCGGCCGGGAAATTTGATGAAAGAGTCACAGAAGGTTATTTTGTCGGATATGCAACTCCAAAAAAGCGCGTCTTCAATGTGTCGACTAGCGTTGTAGAAATGTGGCTGCACGTAGATTGTCAACACTATACCTTGCCACCTACCGGAAAAGATCCAGAATGGTTATTTGATTACAAGTCTTTATTTGAATCCTTAAGTGTGAATGGTGGAATTTCTGACGAAGAGCTTAAATTCGTGTAGGAAAATACTCAAGATGATTTTTCGATTTCTGTTAATTCTGATAACATTACTCCACCAGTTCAAAATCAACAGAATGAGGTTGATGAAGTAAGTTCTTCGGATGATGAGAGTGTCTTGTCTTTCTTGAAGCGCATCGGAACTAGTTTAGCTTCTGCAGCTAATCCAAGTTCAAGTACAACTGTACAAGCTGTTGCATCAGAAGTGACATAACTCAACATCAACAATCTTACTGATAATGTGGAGATTCCTATTCATCCGACTCTCAGAATTCATACATATCAACCACAAGACCAAATTATTGGAGATGTTGAGATGGGCGTTCGCACACGGCGACAATTAACAAATGTTGATGCTTAAGTCGCAGAAATCAGGGAATCCAGAATTTAGAATGAAGTTCAATATTCTTTCTTTCTTTCTCAAGTTGAGCACGTCAATATTCAACAATCTTTGAAAGACTCTTTTTTGGTTGAAACCATGCAAGAGGAGTTGTTGCAGTTTCAAAAGCTCGGCTTATGGCATTTGGTTGATGAGCCACCAAATGTGCCTAACATTTGTGGAACCCGTTGGGTGTTTAAATGCAAACGTGATGATCGAGGGATTATCGTCAGGAACAAAGCGAGATTAGTTGTCCAGGGCTTTTCGCAATAGGAGGGGATTGATTTTAATGAAGTATATGCCCCGGTTGCAAGAAATGAAGCTATAAGAATCTTTCTAGCCTTTGCTGCCTTAAAAGGTTTCAAAGTCTAGCAAATGGATGTTAAAAGTGTTCCTCAATGGTGTTATTCATGAAGAGGTGTATGTCAGGAAACCACCGGGGTTTGCCAATTCGGCATTTCCCGATCAGGTGTATCGACTTGACAAAGCCTTATATGGTCTACATAAAGCCCCGAGAGCTTGGTATGAGACTTAGTCCAACCATCTTCTTAAAAATGGTTTCAAGAGAGGTCGGGTTGACTGTACTCTTTCTTCAAAGAAGTTTGAGGAGACTTACTACTGGTACAAGTATATGTTGACGATATCATTTTTAGGAGTACAAACGACAAATTGTGCAAAGATTTTGATTCAATGATGCAGAAACGATTTGAGATGAGTTCCATTGGGGAGATGCAGTTTTTCTTAGGTCTACAAGTGCAACAGTCTGATACTAGGATTTTTATCCATCAGACAAAATATGTGCATGACATCTTGAGTCAATACAAGATTGAAGACTACAAATTCCGAGTACCTCATTTCCGTTAATCATGGCTTGTCACTGGACGAGCAGGGTAAATGTGTTGATCCAAATTGGATCTTTGATGTATCTGATTGCATCCCGACCTGATATACTGTTTGTTGTATATGTGTGTGCTCGGTACCAGGCAGATCCACGTGAATCGCACAAGGTGATGGTAAAATGGGTATTTGCTTATCTGAAGGTTTATCCGGATTACGGTATCTGGTGCGCTCATGATGATAAGTTCGATCTTAGTGCTCTTTCTGATTATAATTATGGTGGTTGTAAAATAAATTTTAAATCTACTACCGCAGATTGTCAATTTTCAGGAGAAAGACTTGTCTCGTGGTAGTGTAAAAAACAAACCACGGTCGCTACTTCAACTGTTGAGGCGTAGTAAGTGGCTGCATCGAGTTGCTGTTCACAAGTGTTGTTGATTCAGCAGCAGCTTCGTGATTACGGTTTGAATTTCACTACTACCCCTATTTATATTGATAATCCGGCCGCCATCTGTATCATTAAGAACCTCGTCCATCACTCCAAAACAAAGCATATTGATATTCAATGTCATTTCATAAGAGATTGTTATGAAAAGAAATTGATTGATATTGAAAAAATTCACACTGATTTGCAAAAATTCCATCTGTATACAAAAGCTTTTGATAAGACCAGATTTAAATTTTTGTTGCAGATCAATGGCATCAAACGGCTAAATTAAATAGACTCAGTTGGTTGATCACTTTGATTTTCTTTGTTTTCTTTTCTTTCTGTTATTCCAAAAAAAAATCCAAAAATAGAGTGTTTTGATTTTTAGAGGGAGAAAATAAAAAATATAAAAAAATAGAAAAATAAAAAATGAGAAATTGATCCGACCTTTGAGAAATGATGATACATCAACATATATTATCTGCCATGGATAGATTAGATCTAAAGGCTGTAGGTTCAGGATAAACTATCTGATGTGCTTGGCGAATCTAATATGTGTTAGTATGTGCTGTGTTTTAACTGTTTTTGGTAGGGATGGGAAGGAATTTTGGTTTGGATGTGTTTGGGATTGAAATCGAGTGTAAAAACACTCGTATATCGACTGTTGATCTAAGTTTCAGGTCATACGCAAAGAAGACGAGACTTTTCGGTCGAAACAGAGGCTTTTCGATCGGGTTGTTTAGCTTTTCGATCGGCCTTGGTGCTTCTCGATCGAAACTGGCACTTTTCGATTGAAAGCTTATGCTTTTCGATCAAAGCCTAGGCTTTTCGATCGAAGCTTAAGCTTTTCGATCAAGTGGTCTCAGTAAGTTTATCTTTTCGATCAGGAGCTTATGTTTCTCGATCATTGTTCTCGGAAATATAGACTTTTCGATCAAGGCCTTCCGGTAGCAAACAACTTTTCGATCAGAAGGATGCTTTTCGATCAAAAAGCTAGTTTTCAATAAAAAAAAAGGTACCTGATGATGTGTTTCACATGGTTTTGTCCCACTTTTAAGCCGTTATGCTGCCCGTTTTTCGAGAAAATTCTCATGACTAATGAATTGCTGTTTGTTTTGGTTTTATCTATTTTCGTGATTGCAAAGACTTAGAGTTCGTCAAGGATCACAACATTATAGCATATCTGCTGGATCCTCCTACTGATTACAAGGAGAAATACAAGTCGATGATAGAAGGATTGAAGAAGTGCTGCTTGCATTATTCACTCACTGCCAATCCAGTCATTTACAAAAGGATGGCAGCAGGAATTCTGGAAGACAGCATTTGTGTCGGATGATGAGAAGTAGATCATTGCAAAGATCCAGAGCACAAGGGTAATACTGACTGAGGAGAACTTTAGATAGGCTCTCAGATTGAAGGATACTGCCTCAGATCCTATGGCACTAGATTAGGAGACTGTCACACAATGTTTGAAGGAAATGGGTTATCACACTGAGTCTTTGCCGACAATGAAAGCCCTGATTCCACCCTACTGGAGGATGCTGGCACACTACTTGCAAAAGTATGTCATTGCAAAGAAGAGTTCTACAGATCAACTAAACCATATGCACACTCATGCAATGGTATCACTGGTCAGAGGCTTAAAGTTCATTTGGTCCAGACTGATATTTGAAGATATCAAAGAAGTGGTGAAAAGAGATAAGAAGTTTGCTGTTGTTCCAAGATTCATCCAGTTAGCCTTGGACACCAGATACCCAACCTTGAGGAAATTTGGTGACACTCATGATACAAAGCCAATGGGAACTGACATTTTCCCAATGATAAATCCCAAAAAGAAGTTGACAGATAAGGTCCCATTCGGGAATAAGTTTGGGGAATTTGCTGAGATTGTCCGAGAGGAGGTCCCACTCCAAAGAAATGTTGTATTTGAAGAAGAACATGACCTACCTGCTTCACAAAGGCCTGTTACAGAACTCTCATTTAGTGATGAATGAGAATATTGTGCTCTGGGAGATATACAGATTGAAGCCTTGCACTTTGATGATAATGATGCCAATATCAACTATGATACGTATCTTAATGATGTAGAAGTGGAAGAATAAGAAGAGACAGAGATTGTTGAAATTCCATTGACAAGAAAATGGAAAGCTACAGAGGATCCTCCCCTTGGTACTTTTGTTACAGATGAGATGACTAAGAAGATTAAGGTTGCCACACAACACCTTACTGAAGCCTTGAATGACCCAAGAAGGAGACGATTGGACCCAAGAGTGCCTCTTTCTACTAGCACTAGTGCTGGTTAATCATCCTCCTCACAACCCACTGCTCAAGATAAAGGAAAAGTTGTGGAGACAGCTGAATACAGACTTAAAAGGGAGCTCAGAGCAGAGATAGCAGAGTTAAAAGCCCAGAATGCAGCTCAGAATGAAGTAATTGTTGATTTACTTAATATACAAAAGGTGCACAACACAGAGCTGGAAAAACAGACAAAGATTAACATATAATTTTCAAGGTAGTTTAGAGAATTACACAAGCTAATTAGACAGTTTAGTTCAGCTAGCACGAGTAAGTCAAAGTCAAAGAAATATGATAAAGCAGATCCTGGAAGTAGGGGAAGTGGCTCAGGAGCAAGTGGTTCCTCACATTCATCAGTTTTTGATTTTGAGGCTGACATCCCAGATGAATCTGCATCTGGTCTCGTTCTTCCTGAAGGTGCTGAAAAGGAGAATGATACAAGGGATCGTGATTACATGACGGTACCTACTACCGAGTTTGACGGAGGATGGGATGCTAAGACTTTTGCATATCCTCCAGAGAGATATTTGATTCAGCTAGGTGAGCATTATCACGACAAGAGAGGAATCACTTCAGAGGTAAAGTCATGGATGTTCGATGGTGAAAAACACATGTTTGTGGTTCGAAGAAAAGGGTCGTGTCCATTGGAATACTACAAGTGTTGGACACAATTCTACTCCTGGACAACGGTGGATCTGACCACGCTTTATCATGCACCTTTCTTCAATCCATCAAGAAATGATTATGCAACTCATTTTTACCAGAAGTTGAGGAATGTTGTGCTCAGCAAGTTTAGGAACTTTAACGATTTTCCTCACAAGAATTCATATACAAAGAGGTACATGGATGTATTTAAGAAGGACACGAAGAAGAAGTTCACTAATGTGTTGTATCCACCGACAGAGAAAACAAAATCCATCCCTCTACCAATGAGGCATCTTGAAGGTTTCTTGCATGATTTTCAGACATGGGCTTACAGTGAGTATACAGGTGTAGCCAAAATTATTTGCAATTCAAAGTCTATGAACGTGATGGAAGTCCATGACTTATTGAGATTCCATGAGAAAGACATTATGGTGCTAAGCAGAAACCGGATTGAGAGCTCTCCAGAGAATGAAGAATATGCTAAAAGCTACACTAGAGGAGTAGCAAAGATTATTGAAGAGAAGTTATGGTATGATCCTTCCACGGTGCAGATTTCCAAGAAGTTCAGAATGTAGAAGACATCTAATGCTAAAGCCTAGGGGAAGATTGTAGAGACCGAGAAAATATAAGGCTTTTGCATTAGATATTTTGTGGGCTTGTTTATATTTGTCATTGGGCTAACAATAGTGGGTTTAGAGAGTTTGTGTGTGGTCTATTCGGTTTGTTATATGTTGGCCGAAATTTTGATGACTTGTTTAATAAGTTGGGTCATTCCTATATAAGGAACATGTTGATGTCTAGTTTAGGGTTGCTGATTTTGGTTAAAGGCTAGTAGGTGTTCACAAAATTCTCCCTTGAGAATTTCGACTTTTGTGTGTTGCAACAAGGTTTTCTAATCAAGTGTTCTTCCAATCGGTTTGTATTTCTCATTGTCTTTTCATTATTCGTTCATGTTATTAATCGATTGTTCTTGAATCATCTAGTAACACCGGATTCCGCACAGTTGTTACTAGACATTGATATCGTGTGAGGGACTTTTTGATCCTTACACGTTGGATTAAATCTGCTTTTAAAATCCCTAAAAGTCAGGAATTTCGGTTGGAAAGGAGGATTTCGATCTGATCTGCTTTTTGGTCAAGAAATAAGGTTTTTGGTCCGGTTCTACAGGTTTTTGGTCTGGTTCTGAGGGTTCTCGGTCAATTATCAGGTTTTCGGTTCAGATCTGTGAGTTTTCGGTTAGGTCCATTAGGTTTTCGATCAGATTTTCAGGTTTTCGGTTCGGGCCTCAGCTTATCGGTCCAGTCATCTAGTTTTCGGTTTGGCTCTAGCATTTCGGTCAGGGTTCTCAGTCGAATACTGGTTCTCAGTTCGGCCCAGGGTTTTCGTCCATTCTCTATATTTTTTGGCAAAAGTGCAAGTTTTGCACTGTTTCACTAAAACGGGCGTGACTTGAGATCGTTAAGAGTTAGAAGTACTATTACCAGCCTAAACGACCGTCACGACGAGATCTACACTTTCATTAGCTTTAGGGCTAGTTTCCACCATTTCGACCCCCAAAATCCACTTCTAAGGCCTCCGTTTGCATCGGAAGTTTTAGGGTTTTTGGCAGTTGGTGTTTTGGTGAATTTTTCTCTATTTTGAGCTCATTTCAGGCTGTCAACTGTTTTAATCATCAAAATGAGTTCAAATACATCTTAATCACAGGAATGTACTAATCCTACTTGTCCTCCTCGTTTGCACACTCCTGACAACTTTCAAGATTTGAAAGGCCGTTTCATAAACCATGTGAAATGTGTGGATCATAGTTTGTGGAAATTTGTGATTAACGCTCCTTTCAAGCCAACACATCTTAAAGTATTTAAAGAGGGTACATTTAAAACACAGGATGAATTTTCTAATGATGACTTGGAAAGAATTAACAAAGATGAAGAAGCATATGCGATTATGACCAGGGACTTATCTTCAGAAATTGCCGTAACAAGACAACAAAGTATGTATGTAAATTACTAGTTTTAAAACAAATTCTTCTAAAACAAGAGCCAGGGCTCTAATACCACTTGTAGGATCGGTGGTTTTACCATATTAAACTAAACATAAGAATTTACTTAACGATTAACCATGCGGAGAAAAGTTAAAAGGTAGTCTCTGTTTCAGTTAAACAAAACGGAAATCGAAGGTAAAACAAGTAAGAACACATATGTGAATAATACACAACACAATATTGTTATTAGTTGATAACTCGAGAAAGTGAATATCGGTGTAACGATTCAGAAAATGTCAAACTGCTAAAGATCTCTGGGATGCTTTGGTCAAGGCATATGAAGATAACAAGCAACATGTGTTTGTGGTCGAAGGCGATGATGCTGAAACACCTATATGTTCTAA
>JBCNJP010000013.1:4225782-4270311 GCA_039602395.1 Deinandra increscens subsp. villosa
GTTTTTATCTATTTTAGTTATTTGAGTCCTAATGTGGTAATGAGTCATTTTTGTATAATTTTGCGTGAGTTTTGTAATTAATTGAGTCTTGTGTTTATTTAGATCGACTGTGATTTAATTGTGCTTAAAATAGATAAATATATTTGTTGCAGGTTGGTACAATTGTCTAAGGGGATGGTATGACATTTCATCAAAGCTCAAGGGTTAAAAAGTTATTAGTCAAAGTTCAATTGGGTGAATTGAAAATATATAAAAGTTACATGATGGTTTAAATATGAGGAAGGAACAAAAGGAATTAATTTATGTGGTCATCTATTGTCCACGTGAATTCTTTAGACCAAGAAGAAAGAATTTTTATCACAAGAATTGAAATGACGTGGAGGAGGCTACGAAGAAAGAAAGTCGGTTAAAACCGACTTGTTGAGCGGCAATGTTTAATTCGGAAAAAATAAGAGTGGAAAGGATAGGAATAAACCCTACGTTATTAACTGATCCGAATGGCAGAACCCTACATATATATATTTTCTGATTTCGGAGAAGCAACCAAGGGACGAAAAAAACAAAGGGGTTCGACACACCTATTTTTCCAGCCGATCACGAAGAGCCGCAAGGGACGATTTCATCGAGGAGAAGGTCAAGGATCAATCAAGAAGGCCCGGGATCGAAGCATTCGACACTTATTAATCATTCGGGTTCTTTCTTTCTTGCGATTTCTTGATTAATTATTTAGTTGAAACCATGTTCTTGATCAAGACTTTAACTTTTATCTATAATTCTGGTTTAAACATGTGTGTTGGCTAAAATAACTAGAGCCACCTAGACTCGTTATGATGAATTTTTGTTATTGATGATTTTAGTTCGGTTTATGATTAATTGATTGATGTTGCAATTCTATTAAATTCCATTAATTGCCATGAATGTTGCATATGTGTGTTGTTAGAAGATCTCTAATTAATTATTGATACATGGTTTACCCGCGAATGTCTTTCGGTTTAGGTGAATTGTCTAAAGTAGTTAACTTTAGGGTTAATTGCAATAGAGTAGTTTAGGGTTTCTCTTGAACTATTGTGTTGATTGTTAATTAGTGATTTGATTGCAATGTGCTGCTTCTTCTGAAACTCAAAAGGTAAAGAATTGTCGAGTAGTCGAGTTGGCTAATGAAATAGGGTAGCATTGTCTCAAAAGGAAGTGTCCTAGGAATTTGACTAACTTGTTATTCCGTGTCATTCGTGGTAGTTAGTGGTAGCTCCTGCTAGCCTAAGGTGCCTTAGATTAGGTTTGAGGGTGATTAGGTTTAGTTGAGGTAGGACGTACTTAAAAGGTGAACTCCTGTTCGGGCGTTAGAATTGTCGTCTAGGAAGGACTTAAAAGGTGAACTAGCCTCCATCAGATTAATCATAGCCGATTGAAGTCATTAGTAGTGATTAGGATTCCGAGTCTAGGTGGTATCTGTCTCTGTTCTTGAGGTTGTCCTAAGTTCCTTTGCCTTCAGTTTGTTAGTCGCGGTAGTATTTAATTTAATTAATCTCAAATCTAAATCCAAAACCAAATTCTCAAATTTCCATTTTTAGGTCTAGGTTAAGTCTTGTCTTTTTAGTGTCTCTAGGGTTCGACCCCGGTCTACCGATAGCTATTCTACATTCGATAGGTTCGCTTGCCTGTTGAGTCGGTCTAGTTTTAGGTTAATTGGGTTTAATTTAGTGTGTCTAGGTCTAGGATAATTTAGGTTATTTTTATTGATCGATTTTTTCACATCAGTGCCTAGGATTAGGATAGGAAAACTATTTTAAAAAATCATGGGACAACAATTAAATTCCAGGGACAAAAGCCAGAATCCTGGGTAAAAACGTGAGTTTAATTATGAAATCGATTAAGAAACTTGATAACACAAATGAAACCTTGAATGCAAATAAGAACATCGAGAATTTTACTAGGGAAAAGCCCTTAGCCCTTAGATGTCTCTAAGGCACTGCCAGCATAAAAACCCTGGGTAGCGATAACACATGCTACCAATTTATTCAGCACGAAATTGTTTGAGTACAGTGAGTAAACGAAGAATTGAATACGAGAATACAATGTGTAAAGCTCGAGTGAGCTGAATGAAATGACTAAGTGTCCAATATATACTCCTAGCTCTTCAACAACTTGTCCGATATTCCAAGGATCCTCTCTTCAACGCGTCTTTCAGTTGGTTGACCGAGTTTTCAGCTAAAGCCTTTTGACCACGTGTGAAATAAGTCACAAGCTCATCCTATTCGATCGTTAGTGGACTTCGTCAACCTGTCCTTGATCAGATATAGACACACAATGCGTTAGTAACAATGTCCTAGCATGCAGGGTCATTTCCACATGTTGGGTCATATAACAAAAATAAAACAAATATGAACTTCTATGGATTATGGCGACATCCTGGGACATTACCTTACTCCTGATACATTCAGGGCCATTGAGTGATACATGTCAAACCCCAGGTCATACAATTCCTGGGTCAATCCTGCCCCAAGTCTATATCTGTACCCTGGATTTCAAGCCGAAAACTCAGGGTATAACACGTTAAACTTATCGATTGAAAATTTCCTATCCTCTGCCATGTTAAACACAAACACGACTAATAGAAACTGAATCGAAACACAAGAACATAACTGAAATAACCGAAACAGAAACACATGATTCACGTTTCTCTGAACTTCACAAACGATACCTTGAATACTGCTGGCCAAACCATTCATCAAAAAACTGATCTTGAACACAATTATTTTTGTTTTCACGATTCAAAAAAAAAACAAAACAATATTTGTTTCCTGTGGTCGTGACCTACTGGTCATCCGCCACACACAAGATAAAACAAACCTTTTATATTATGTATCCTCGTCCGGCGTGCCAATAACAAATTAAAGAAATTTTCCTTTGATCTCGTGAATCAGAAGTCAACAACAATTATTAATCTTATTTTCAAATTTCGGCAACAACGAGAACGGCAAGACCGATCGCAAACAACAATAAAAAAGGGTGAAACCTGACCTTAAATTGAACCAATGCCCTTCTGCTTGAATGGGTCTTCGGTGTGTAAACAACGTAGCTCTAATACCACTTGTTAGGTTATACGCACGCGGAAGCAACACACACTATCAACGAACATACTGCAGAAAATAAACGAACACGAGAACATACAAGGATTTACGTGGTTTCGGTCGATGTGACTTACGTCCACGGACTACAACCAGGATTCTTTTATTGCTTTATGCCCTACACCTCTCGTGATACAGGATTACAAGTACTAGCCACAATATATAGAGACTAACGAGGGTTTACAACTTAGGAAACAAGAAAACTAGTAATGTGCTATAATTAAATAAACGGGCCATGTCTTCAATTTTAATTAACCTCCAACATAAAGTCTTCTAAATGGACTGGGCCCAAACTAATCGAGCCTCCACAAACCCAACAAAGATAACAATTCACAAAAAACTAAACAGCAAACATTAGTACAGTTAACTTTAGATCAATAAAACCAATAAATTCCATTGTTAGTGACACTTGAAAAGCCACGTAAAACCCAAAAATCTATGACACATATATGGCTTCAAATCAATTATATGAGGCTCAGATCCGTAGGACATGTATATTCGTTCAAATGTATTGCCTCGCGGCAAGAGGCAGATAATTTAAAAATGCTTCAGACAACTCATACAGACGTGTCTTAATTTCCATCATAGCCATGGTAAATAAACCTATAGAAGTACGTCAGCCAAGAAATGACAGTGCTTTCAACATCCCGATGATCATAGCGGCGGTATCTAAGGGTCTATTAACCAAAGAAAAAAGAAAAAAAACCATCTCCCAAATATAAATCGGATGACATACGAACAGGAACAACGCATATCAGTAAACATATCCGTAAAACCGCCAAACACAGCAAAAATTTAAATCATAACAATGGGTCGGAACCCTAAACAAAATCACTGTGAGAACATAAACGGGGGTAACACACTAAAAGGAAAGCAGATCCAGAATCAAGAGATGATGGCACACAACACATCGATCTACGCTAACAGTACAAAGGCTCTGGTCTTAGAGCATCTCAACAACATCAACCATCACAGCCATAAAATCACATAAACAATCGATCGTGCGGCAAACCGTGCTACCAATCATGTTTCCAGAGTACTTTTAAACCCTAAATGGGTATAAGAAGATAACCGGGAGGGTTAAGAGAGAGAAAGTGAGATACTTTTTTTTTTGTTTTGAAAAGCAGAGAGGTACATAGGAGTCTTGAGAGTTGAGCTATGCGCAGTGGATAACACCTGTGGGTTATGCGACATGTGCCACGTTATTGAACAAGGTTTTGAAAAAAAAGTGTAGTGGATAACATTCACAATAGAATCTCTAAAATTTTGCTATGTAACCCCTAAATTTTAGGGTGTGGTTGTGAGTGTAGGAGAGAGAAAAAATTACTGTTCATCCTTAAATTTGAGAGAAAAACTGGTGATTTGGTAAAATTTGATGTTTGATGTGATTAAAAAGAGAGAAAAGGTAATGATAAGAGTATAAAAATGTATTATTTAATTATGGTTGAGAGTGAAAGATAGAGAAAAAGTATTGATAAAAATATAAATTATAGGAATGAGGATGGGGAAGCTGCTGTGAATACTTTATAATCATTAGTTAATTATTAATTTTTTTTAAAAAAAACATATTACATTTAAATTAAAAACATACTCCATTAAAAAATCAATACATATACTAAAAAAAATAACGACATACTTAAAAAAAATTACATAAACCGACACACTTAAAAAAAATTAAAAAACCTAAAGGCCATGTTTTTTAAAGATTCGAGCGTAAATTTTTTGGGCGAGTGAAAGAGCCAGCTCGTTGGTTAGAAGATCTTTTTCGAGCACATGTAAGTCGATTTGCATTTGACGGTCTTTCACGTTATCAACTAGTTCTTCCTTCAAGCGGGGGCGGAGCTTGGGCCGAAATGGGGATGGGGACGGATTAAAGGCGGATAGGGCCGGACTAAGTATATAAAAAAATTTCGGACCGAATGAGTATAAATTTACACTACGGAGCGAAAAAACAAACCGGGCCGGGGCCCGGTCTGGCCCCTTAAAAGCTTCCCCCTTGCCTTCAAGCGCAACAAGCAATCAAGTTTTTCGTTCATTTCCATTTGGAGCTCGGTAACATTCGTCGTAGCACCGCTTGACGTTGATCCGGAGGGTCGTTTCCCCTTCGCTTTGGCTTTATCCCTACCCATAGCGGGTATTCCACGCTCGCCTTCCTCTTCGTCATCGTCTTCCTCTTCGTCAACGTTGAGGTCGATGTTGCGGTCGTCGGAAAAAGGTGAGTCCAGATCATAAGAGGAAGATGTTCTAGACCTCTTCGCCGCTCGTCGTTTTAGTTTGTTGAGAAGATCACAATTTGACAACCACTTTGGATGGTTATGTACGAGCGTCCAACATCGCAAGTATAGAAACACGCCTTTCTCGCTTTGATATTCCGTCAAAACCGTTTGTTGGACGTCCGCATCATTTGCACCACTATGCCAACCACTACGAACTTGGTTGTAAATGTTTGAGAAGAACATACACTTTTGGTTGATGTCGGTCTATTTTCCCGATATCGAGTCGTTTGGTCGATATGGTTCCCGCTTCATTAACGTGTAGAAGTTTCTATGAACGTTACACCAAAATGCAACCTTGTCTTGATGATTGCCTACCAAAAAAATGGTGAATAAATATATTAAAAAAATAGACAAAGACATGTTTACAAAAAAAAAATATATATATATATATATATATATATTTACAGTGTTCGGGATCCTCGGATGCGTCGAGCCAAGCACTAGCCAATGCTAAGAACTCCTCCTCGGTCCAATGTTGAACAACCTTCTTTTTCCTTCCTTCATCTACCGTTTTCTTCTTGTGGGATTTTCGTTGTCTAGCCGGTTGAGACGGTCCTTGTGTATCGACGTTGACTTCGGGTGGTGGTAGTGATGCTTGACGTGTTTGGGAAGCTTGGGGTGATCCTTAAAATTGTTGGAAAGGTTGGTATTGTTGATGTGAGGTGTACGCGTTAAACCCGAAACCTTGAGAAAAACCTTGTTGGAAAGGTTGCGGACCTTGCGGGTAAAAATACGGTTGTGACGGGTAGGGCAAATTTGCGACGTAATTAAACAAACCGTCCTCCCTCGGAGTTGACGGTTCGTTCGAAGACGAATGCCGTGGCGGTTGGAACCGAGGGTTTGATCCGGAGCCGCGGGGATTCATGGTGTTTTTTTTTTAATGAAATTGGAAGAAAGTTTAAAAAATATGAAGATTGTGGTGGGGTTTTAAAGTTGAAATGGGGTTTAAATAGGTAAAGGTTGAGTAATAAATGAAGAAAATTAAAAAAAAAACGGTAATATTACCGTTCAACGGTAATATTTTTGTCAAAATCTTCCCCTTCACCGACGCTTTGTACATAACGCCTTTGGGTTGAAAATGGGCTATAGCGCTCAGGGGGCGGTCGAGGGGCGCTTTGGGGCGCCTTTGTCACACCCCGGTCAACGGATTTGGGTGTGAGCGAGACGGAATCATAGTCGCAGATATACAGAACAACTTCTACTAAATTCAAACGTCATTTAAAACATAATACCATTCATGTTGTAGCGGAAAGTTGTGGTGAAATGATAATGTCTTACATTTGAATAAAAGTCTTAGTTTGATATTGAAATCATAAATCAGTTTATTTAAGATAGGTCGGGACTATGACTCCGGTGCAGTAGGGTTGAAAGTTACAGTGAAGCCCCATTTGCACGTCTTCCATGATAAGCTTAGATATCTGAGAAATCATGAGTTTAAAAGGTCAACATAAAGTTGGTGAGGTTCACAGGTTTATGATTCTATGGTAAGTTTGTGAAAACAGTTTACAGCATGTTGGAATAACAGTTTACGGTATACTTAAATGTTACGTTAGTTTACTGTCGTGGTTGTAAGAACCTCCCATGAACCTCAAATTCGAATACTAACGGATTACCCACTCATGGCATTCTATCCCAAGAATACCGAACAGGCAAGAATAACTGACGTGTACCCCTTGACAATGTACGAAGTCAGGATTGGAGCTACCAATCTGGGCAGGGTTGTCAACCCAAATAGATCTATTCACTAGTTATCGTTTCGAGGAGAACTAATCGAATTCAATTAATAGTGGGATTCAGTTGTACTAACATTGATAACGATAAAGTACCAGTTGTTTGGGATACAGAATGGAACATGTAGTCATACGGCTAACAGGTAAACCATAACATTAAGTAAAAAAATTTTATCAGTTCATGATTTCTCCACCATAAGTGTAAAACAGTTATAAAGAAAAGGGGCCGTGAAACTCACATGATTCAATGATGACGATGGATTACCGAGTGGCAACTAGCAAGTAAAGTCCTAATAAAACATAAGACAATATGCATAAGGGTCCACATAATCATTTGAGTAATGAACGTTACCCAAATGATACCGGTCAAGTCTTTACGTATAATCCCGTTTGTAGCGTTTGAAAACCCGTTAGTTAATCAGTTTAAAATCAGTAAATGCTAATGTTTACGTATGAAGGCATTTATGTAAATTGAATACAAGTAATGATCATGTGATCACGTATCATGAAGGCCAGTTCAATCAAGTCTTGAACATTGTGTTAAATAATAATATTTATTATTATTTTTAGGTTCGCTCGATCGGTTGAATATTTAATCATGTTAAGTTATAATATATAACTAGGGTTCATAATTATTATCGAAATAATTATTATAACTTGCCGGAATAATTTATCAAATTATTACAAGTTGACGATTAAATAATTAAACACAAGTTTAGCAAAACATTAAAGTTCATTTAATATTTAAACTTATGTTAGGATAATTTGGGTTTCCATGTTAATATAAATATAATTATTATTAAAATAATTATCATTAATAATCACGACGAGTTTAACTCAAATTAGGGTTTCTAAATTCATACGGATAATTATTTGTCAAAAATAATTATTTACGTTTTGTTACGTCGTAAAAAATTTTCAATCGTTTAGGGATTTCGTTTCAAGTAAACTTTTTTTAAAAATAAACATTTGATCCGGTTAAAACGTTTTGATTATTTCGATTTATTTAAAATAATCAAAATGTTTAAAATATATTTTTAAAACGGGAAGGGGGCTGGGTTTCGCACTTCCGCCGGTAAGTTGGTGGTTAGCCTGAGGCTCTCCGGGTGTTCCGTCGGGTTCGAACGGGGAGCAGGGAGGGTTGGAGAAGGGGGCGTGAGGTGAAGACGAGGGGAGGGGGAGCGGAGGATCGCCGTGAATTCGGTGCGTGGCCGGAAGTCGGAAAAGGAAGAGATAAAGGAGCCGACGAAGTTTCTTTCCCTTTTTTACAACTTTTTTTAACATATATTTTTAAAAATTATAATACTAGTCCCTTACTTTAAAAACATAGTTAAACATGCCACGTGGCATGCCACGTCATCAGTCCAGTTAGCAAAAATTAACATCGTTAGTGAAAAACTAACGGTGTATCATTTTTGACACCTAAGTGACGAATTCGTATTATTGTAGGGAAATTCCTGAATTCGTATTATTATTGGCCAATAGAGCTTAATTCATATTATTTAAATCCAATTTTCCATTTTTAAATAACTTTATTTATTAAATAAAGCTAGGGTTGTAAATTAAAGACGTTTTATAGAAAATTTCCAACATAATACAATTTCTACTTTTTGTATAAATCCAAGATTTTATACTTTTCAAGTCAAGTGTTATAAGAATGTTTATTTACCATTTTGATATGTATAAAATATATTTATATATATTTTATGCCATTTTATTTTCATAAAATCTAAAACAAGCATTTTAAGTCTTATTTTCTTAGAAATTTTATTTTGATAAAATGTGACCATTTTATATATAAATTCTTATGGTGAGATTTTATGGCTTAATTTATCCAAGTAATTTTTATAAAGATTACCAACTTTGTTATTAAACCATAACAATTCATTTAACTTCTTTTAAGTTATGATTTTATGTCCAAAAATTAAGTGAACACACCTAACGTCCATATTAGTTCCATGTATGTCACTAAACGTCATTTGTTCATGTTATTTGTCATTAGCGATATATTAGCTTATAACAAAATGATTAATACTAAAAATCACAAATAACAATCTAACCATTTATAATTATATTAAAACATGAAATAACTAAGATTAACTATGCAAAATATATAATCATCATCAAATCATCAAATGCTAAAATAATCAAACCAAGACATTAAATTTGTAATTTAACCTATCGGTTTTTAAAACACCACATAAACACATTTTCATCACATTTTCAAACCTTACAACTCTAAGGTTTTAAAAGAAAACAAAAAAAATTAGTTTAAGTGTTTTTGATCATTAGGAAAACTCGGGTTTTAAAGGATTGATTGTCAAGACTTGAGGGATCGTTTGGGATGTTAATAACGTATAAAAACGTAAACGTAAACGGTTAAAAAGACTCACAACGGAGAGGGATTAGAAACCGATAAAAAAAGAGAAAGGTGGTGGTGCGGTGGCTTGCGGCGGCAGTGGGTGGCGGTTCACGGCTGCCCAGCAGCAGCAGCTAGCGCACAGCAGCAGCAGCAGCAGCGTGACAACAGTGGTTCAGGCGGTGGTGACTGATGTTTGGCCGGAAAAAGAGAAGAGGAAGGGAGGTGGTGGCTGTTGGAGGTGATTCCGGGCAGCAGCAGTTGGCGCACAACAGCAGGGACAGCGATGGCAGCAGCAACAAGGTGGACAGCAGCAGCAACAGTCGTGGTGGTGGTGGGCTGTGGTGGTTCCTAGAGTAAGGGAGGAAGAAAGGTGGCGATGGGGATGGTTGATGTGGGTTGCCGAGAGGAAACACGGGAAGGAGGAAGGGTGTCACGGTGGTGGTGGTGGCCAAAGATGACGGTGGTGAGCTGTGATGCTCTTCACGACAGGAAAAAAAGGAAAGAACTAGGGTGGCGGTGGTTGGTGTTTCACAACAGCAATAACAAGGTGGTGGTGGGTTGTTGTTTACGTACAAAAGAAAGGGACTAGGGAGGTGGCTGTGGTGGTTCATGGTGGGTTACGGTGGTGGCAGTTAAAGGAGGAGGTGGTTGATGTTAAAGGTGGTGGTGGTTGATGGTGATATCCACGTAAAAAGAGAGGGGCAGGGGGTTTGGTTTTGCTTGATTTTCATTTGGAAAAAGAGAAATGAAGTTAGGGTGTTTGCTTATTTAGGTGGTTGCTTCTTGCAGGAAGAAAGAAAAGAAGGAGATGGTAGGTGGTGTGGTGAAGAGAGGGTCCAAGTCTTCTAGTATAGGTGATGATGCCTATTGATAGACTAGGTGGTGTGGCTTGATGGATGTCACTTGTTCCCAAGTAACTAACACATTTATTTTTATAAAAAAAATATAACCATGTAGGTGATTGTTATAAAAACAATGTCATGTATTATAAAATGTGTTTTGTATTGTAAATGTTTATAAAACATATAAATATTTGAGGTGAAAAAAATCTACAACTTTTATGAATCAATAATGTATAGAAATGATCCAAGTTCATGACGATCTTATAAAAGTAAAGTATATAAAACGTGGTAACCATTTTTTAAATTTAAGGCAAAATATATTTTTAAAATTAATCCATTGGGCTTGGGATTTATATTGGGCCTAAACCTTTGAAGGAAAAATGTATTTGGGTCCGTTTTTCGGTTTAGGCCGTACGGGTCCAAAACGGGGCGCCGGTTCGAGGCCCGGGCCCGTTGTGCATCGGTTGAGGTTATGGGTCGCCACGATCATTCGGAATATCAAGTTTTAGTAACGGGTCAGAGTTTCAAGCTCGGTTTAATTGTTTTAGGCTTATTGGGCCTATTGGGTCAAGTCGGGCCCAATTGGGGTTCGGTTGGGGTTTGGCTTAAGTCTTGACAACGATTTCGGTTTGTGATGTTTTTATTTCGTAAAAAAAATTGTTCGAGTCGATTATAACAGTTTTTCAGAAATCGGATATAGTTTTCAATTTTTCACACGGTTACGGTTAACGTTTTCAGCATTGTCAGTCCGTGACAGTTTTAAGCTCGACCGTCCAGGTTGTTTAAAACGAATAGTTTTGGACGTACGATCGCTTATCAGTTTGTTGTGTCATTGATATGAATGTACGACACCAGTTCCGGATAAAATATAAAAATACATTTTATATTTATTTTTCTTGTTATTGAAATTCCATGATTAATCCATGAAATCTTTATGCATTTTACGGGTATACGCTTCTAGTACAAACGCGGGATTAGGTTTACGTCATCAGTTAATGGCCAGACACAGTATTTAACAGTTCAAACAGTAATCAGGTCAGTTAATGCACATTAATACTTAGTTAAAAGTCAAAGTGGAGAGGTTTGACCTAGGTTTTCGGACGAGGTGTCATAGCCTTCAAGCCCAATAACGCTCCACTACGGGCAGCATATAAAGTGAAGAGAGAAAGGCAATGTGTCAACAGACGGAGAATCACGCGTATTAAAGAAGACAGAAAAGAGGTACACGTGTTTCGTAAAGAACGTCTGATGAATTATACGAAACACCAAGGAAAATAAAGCAGAACCTCAAATGAACAACAATCAGGTCGATCTTTCGATACACAAAGAAAGTCCGATCGTTTGAGATAAACAAAGAAAATCAAAGAAGTTGAAATCTTTCAAAATGAAAACATGCATACACTAGGACATATCTTATTCTGTTTTTGCATTTTTTTTAAATTCATAAACCAGCATCACACAGCATTTATCAAGATGTTTACCATAATTATCAAGCAAGCTTTATCTTTATATCATACTAACACATATCAGATTTGTCAAGCACATCAGACAGTTTAACACTGAACCTACAGCCTTTAGATCTAATATATTCATGGCAGATAACATATGTTGATTGTACCATCACTTCTCAAAGGTCGGATCAATTTTTCATTTTTGATTCTTCAAATTTTTTATATTTTTCTTTTTCTCCCCCTAAAATACAAAAACACTCTATGTTTAGACTTTTTTGAAATAAGAGAAAGAACGAGAAATCAAAGCAAAATCAAAACGATCAACCAACTGATGTCTGAATCAGTATAGCCGTTTGATGCCATTGATCTGCAACAAAAATTTAAATCTGGTCTTCATCAAAAGCTTTTGTATACAAATCGACTTTTTGAAAATCAGCTATGAATTTTTTCAATATCAATCAATTTCTTTTCATAACAATCTCTTATAAAATGATATCGAATGTCGATACGCTTTATTTTGGAGTGATTAACAGGGTTCTTAGTGATACAAATGGTGGCCGAATTATCAATGTAAATAGGGGCAGTAGTGAAATTCAAACCATAATCGCGATGCTGCTGCTGAATCCATAACATCTGTGAACAGCAACTCAATGCAGCTACATATTAAGCCTCGGTAGTTGACGTAGCAACCGTGGTTTGTTTTTTACACTTCCAGGAGACAAGTCTCTCCCTTAAAAATTGACAACCTGCCAGTTCTAGATTTAAAATTAATTTTGCAACCACTATAATCAGAATCAGAATAAGCACTAAGATCGAACTTATCATCATGAGGGTACTAGATACCGTAATCCGGACAACCCTTCAGATAAGCAAATACCCGTTTTACCATCATCAAGTGCGATTCGCGTGGATCTGCCTGGTACCAAGCACACATACATACAGCAAACATAATGTCGGGCCGGGATGCAGTCAGATACATCAATGAGCCAATCATTGCCCGGTAAAGTGTTGGATCAACACATTTACCCTGCTCGTCCGGTGACAAGCCATGATTAACAGGAAACGGGGTACTCGGAATTTTGCAGTCTTCAATCTTGATTCTTGAATCGAGCTCAAGATGTCATGCCCATATTTTGGCCTGATGGATAAATATCCCAGCGTCAGACTGTTCCACTTGTAGACCTAAGAAAGACTACATCTCCCCCATGAAACTCATCTCAAATCATTTTTGCATCACCAACTCGAAATCTTTGCATAATTTGTCGTTTGTACTCCCAAAAATGATATCGTCAACATATACTTGTACCAGCAGTAAGTCTCCTCCAATTTCTTTATAGAAAAGAGTGTAGTCAACCTGACCCTCTCTTAAAACCGTTTTCAAGAAGATGGGTGGACAAAGTCTCATACCAAGCTCTTAGGGCTTGATGTAGACCGTATAAGGCTTTGTCAAGCCGATACACCCGATCAGGAAACGTCGGATCGGCAAACCCCAGTGGTTGCCTGACATACACCTCTTCTCGAATAACACCATTGAGGAACACACTTTTGACATCCATTTGATAAGACTTTGAAAGCCTTTAAAAGCAGCAAAGGCTAGAAAGATCCTTATAGCTTCAATTTGTGCAACCGGGGCATATACTTCATTAAAATCAATCCCCTCCTGTTGCGAAAAGCCCTGGACAACCAATCTCGCTTTGTTCCTGAATAATAATCCCTCGATCATCACGTTTGCATTTAAACACCTAGCGGGTTCCACAAATATTAGGCACGTTTGGTGGTTCATCGACCGAATGCCATACACCGAGCTTTTGGAACTACAACAACTCTTCCTGCATGGCCTCAACCCAAGAAGAGACTTTCAAAGCTTGTTGAATATTGACAGGCTCAACTTGAGAAAGAAAGCAAGAATATTGAACTTCATTCTGAATTCCAGATTCTCTGATTTCTGCAACTAAAGCATCAACATTTGTCAATTCATCGCTCGTGTGCGAACGCCCGATCTCGACATCTCCAATAATCTGATCTTGCGGATGAAATGTATCACATTCTTAGAGTCGGATGAATTGGAACCTCCACATTATCAAGTAAGATTGTTTAAGTTGAGTTCTAGCAATTTCTGATTCAACAGCTTGTACAATCGTACTTGAACTTGGATCAGCTACAGAAAGCTTCAGTTGGTTCTGATTGAGCTTCAAGAAAAACACTCTCATCATCCTTAAAGACCCTAAACTTCTTTATCTTTAACAACCAAAATAACAGCCATCATCAAAAACTTACTTCGTCGATCTCATTCTGTTGATCTTAAACTGGTGGAGTAATGTTATCAAAATTAAGAAGAAACCAAAGAACCATCTCTGGGTATTAACATACACAGACTCAAGCTCTTCATCAGAAATTCCACCATTCACAATTAAAGAATCAAACGATGACTTGTAATCAAACAACCACTATGGACCGTTTTCTGGTAGGTGGCACAAGTGTAGTGTTGACAATCTACGCGCAACCACTCTTCAACAATACCAGTCAACACATTAAAAACACGCTTTTTAGGAGTTTCTATACCCAACAAAGTATCCCTCCGCAACTTTTTCGTGAAATTTCCCAGCCGACTGCAATATCATACAAGGCAGATCCAAACGGTTCCAGAAACTTTAAATTTGGTTTACGGTTATTTAAAATTTGGTAACATGTTGTTACCGATACCGCTTAACCGTGAGAACCCAATTCTGAATGTAACAAGATGTGCTAACCGCTTCGCTCCAGAAAATAATCGGTAATTTGGAGTCAGCTAGCATAGTCCTGGCAGTCTCAATAATTGTGACGAGTCTTACGTTCTGCAACTCCGTTTTGCTGTGGAGTATAAGGAGCACTGAATTCGTGATGAATTCCTTGCTGTAGACAGAACATTTCCGTGGTTGAATTATTGAATTCTGAACTATTATAACTTCAAATCCTTCGCACTTTCAGCTTATACAGACGACTCAATTTTCTTGATAAAATTGACCAATAATACTGTTGTTTCATCTTTTGTAGCCATAAACATAACCCAAGAGAAGCTTGAAAAATCATCAGTAACAACCAAACATTATGAATCACCAGAAATACTCTTCTTATTCATAGGACCAAAGAGATCCATGTGAAGTAGTTCAAGAGGAACATTAATGGAGTTAACTATCTTCGTTGGGTGAGACTTCCTTTTTCTGCTTTCCCTTTTTGTAAGGAACACATACATCATTAAAAACGAACTGATTCTGTGGAACACCTTCGACTAAGTCTTTGCGGACCAAATCATTTATCTTCCTAATATGAATGTGTCCCATGCATCAATGCCACAAAATATAATCCTTTTTAGTTTCCTTTGAAAGAAACCAAGTAGCAGCAATTGATGTCCTGGCGGAATTCATGTTGAGAACATATAAGTATTGAAATCTTGGGGCTCGCATCACGATACAATCTTTAGGGATTTGGAATCCGGACTTCAATATCAAGCATTCCTTATTTGTGAAAGCCGTTGTATAATTCTTGTCGCAAATTTGAGACATAGACAAGAGATTATGTTGAAGCTGCTCAACATATTGCACATGATCGAAGCTTACACTTCCATTTGAAAGCTTGCCTAACCGGTAATCTGACCTCCTTTATTACCTGTAAAGGTAACATACTCCCCATTTATAGTTTTCACATAATCCAAGAGCTATATGTCACCAGTCATGTGCCGAGATGCCCCACTATCCACAACCCAAAGATTATGAATAAGTCTTCTGGAAGCATCATGCACTCACTGATAAAATGATTAGTTTTTGGAGGGACCCAAGCCTGAAGCTTTGGGTCGACCAATATCCTCCATAAAATCTTCATTTTCATTTGAGATATTCTTAGGTCTCCAAGCTTTCTGTTGTTGGGAGGTTTTAGATGAGTCAGATTCATTAGACATATCAGTTTCAGAATTACCAACTTTTCTTTTATCAGATAAGTTACTTTTATGGAAAAAATTCCTTTATGGTTTAAAAGAAAATGGTTTTGAAACATCATGAACCCTTCCCTTATAGTCTACAAATATAATAGAGCTATCGGCGGAGAAATAATCATCAGAAAGTTCAAGAAAATTCTTTCTGATGTGTCCTCTTTGCAAACAGAAATAGCATTTACGTCAATCAGTAATGAAACTAGGACTAAAATTTCCAAACTGATCTGAGGAACCATCATCATAAGAATGAAAAATAGGTTTCCTTTTCTTTTGAATTATGTGATTTTGAACCATGATAGTAACCACAGTTGTCACCAAAATCATTACAAAAGTCTTTATCATATCCATAATCAAAATCATCATAGAAACCGCAATCATCACTGAAATTGAAATCCATTTGATCTTTCAGAACAAAATCCTTTTGAATTTTCAGAAGATTTAGGTGAAAAAGTAGCTTATTTCTTACCATTTTTCCCACCCTATGGTCCACTTTTTGGAATGAAACCATTTTGAGAATCTTCCTTATCAAAGAATACATGAGAAACAAGTTTTGGATCCACACATGCAATGGAATAATTCATCAGAATAAACTTTATCCGAACCCTTCAAATGATACATTCAGAGTTTCACAAATTTATCAAAGGGTTTGGACTTTTAGGTCTCAGTCGCATGCTTCTCTGAAGATTTAGAAGCAACCTTCTTAGTCTTGGGTAAATCTTTCTTATATTTCCCAGTCTCAACCTTTTTAGTCTCAACCTTTTTAGTCTCAAAACCCATACCAGCCTTTTTATGGCTAGTCTGTTTTGAAGACTAAGCCTCAGAACTCAAAGGTTTCTGATTTTTTAAAATTTTTGAAAATTCTGCTTGAATTTCTTTAACACCTTTTTGTTGATAAAAAGTGATTTATTAATATCATTATGAGAAGAATATTTATCAACTATTTCAATTTTTTCTTCTTCAAGTGGTGTTGAACTTGAAAGAAAAACAAGCAATTTTCTAGACTTTGTCTGATTCTTATTAGACAATTTCGTTAAATCCTTTTCAGGTTGAGTCTTTTTTCTTCTCAGATTTGGAATAACCACACACATAGTAATCAAACAAGACATCAGGTAGTATAACATCAGACAGATACTTTTTGTGTAATTCTGGAGGAGGAACTTGATTGAGGCCAACATTTTTGAAAACATCTTTTGAAATTTCATCTTTAAACAAATAACTGTAAAAGAATTTGACTTTTTCAAAAAAAATCCAATTGATGTGTCATATCAAGAATTTCGATATTCAATTCAGATATCTTTGATTTAGCCTCAGCCAACTCCTTTTGAGAAGCAATCAGTTGTTCAGACACTTTGTTTGAGTCATACTTTTGCATTCTCAAACGTTCATACACCCCACACAACTCCTCAGTCGTCTTTTCCAATCTTTTCATAAAAATTCCAACATCTTCCTTTAACACTTTAACTTCATCATTTAACCTAGTTTTATCAGCAAGTAGCTCGGCATTGAGTTCTTGGTGTTTAAATTCCTTATTAGCAAGTTCTAGACCAAGTCTTTTGAAATTATCACAAGTCTTTCTAAGGTCATCATAATCATTTTCTAAAATGTAACAGACTTTTGTATGTCAACCATCAAAGCATAATATCCTTCATTGGATTCCTCTCTCACACTTGCATCTGATGAAGTATCAGTCAAGCATTCATCAACCTGCACAATTTTAGCAATAAAAGCATTATGATTAGTAAATGTTTGGCTCCAATCATAGCCTTCATCTAATTGTGAAACAAGAGCTTTAATGTTAGCGTTACTCCCTGAACTCTGATTTTGAGTTAGTTTAGAGTTAACACCAGACCCTGATTGACTTTGACCACTCCTCTGATTTGACTTTTTATTATCTTGCCTCTTTGGTTGAGTACACTCTCTAGCAAAATGACCTAGAGTTGAACAGTTGTAACAACGAATTTGGATTTATCAAATCCAATTTTTCCATCACTGTTTAGATCTTTCCTTCTAGTTTTCCGCAGAAACTTCTTAGCACGCCTCACAAGCATAGCAAACTGCCAGTTAAGATCCATCAATTCCATATCATCGGGATTGATTTGATCGTAATCTTCTTCGGTTAATTTAGCATTGTTAACACTACCAGTAATGACACCGTAGTGAGATGAAATTAGTGCTGAAAGCAAAGCCATATAGTCCTCGGTAGTTTGAACAGACAACGCACTATTCTTTGCAAACTGACTAGCATTCATCGGTATAGTAACATGATAACCCGAATTTCTTTGAACTGATTAAGAACTTCCATAACCAACATCTGCTACAAAAGCTATAGACAGTGAAGTACTTGTGGTAGCTTTAGCCTTCGCACTCATACTTGCAGCATTTTGTCCATAGTAGACCTCTAGGTTCTGAGTTTGTGCTGGCACATTGTTAACAGTAGACATATCCAGTCCACGTGTTTCCAATTTCCAGTCAGCTCACTCAACTTTTGTATAATCTTTATTGTGAGTAAGTAAGAGCACGTAATTCTCCTATTTGTTTGGCAATGTTTCAAGTAGTTTTTCTTTCATCTCATCCTCATCCTTTTTGACACCGATGTTATCTAATTCACTTTTCAAGTGTGCAACTTGGAACAATAAATCAGATAAAGATTCATTCGGATAGTGTTGGAAAACATCAAACTCCTTTCTTAAAAGCTTCTTCTTACTCTTTTTGTATTGTTCATTACCAGCACATCTATCTTCCAATGCCTTCCACAACTCCTGAGAATTCTTACAGGTTTTGAGTTGATGTAGTAATTCTTTAGGAAGAGCCATAGTAAGCATGCTATAAATTTTCTGTTCAACGATTGAAATATTCCCTTTCCTTCGCATTCAGATTTCGTTGAAATTTTGGCACACCATTTTCCGTTGGGTATTCAAAACCCTCGTCTATGGATATCCATAATTCAGCATCATTAGTTCCCATGTATGCCTCAAACCCTTTTCTCCAAATGTGGTAATCCTCCAATTGCATCAGCTTTGGCACCTTTTGGCTTGTGCCAGTTTCATTATCATAGTTAAGCTTAGCTTGCACAGAACTCTGCATTGCTACATACGCTTGCATTTCATTAACATGATTACCAACTTTCTGGTTGCCGCATGAAATGAATATGGCGAATGAAAATAGAGGTACCAAATGAGAACAAAACTAACGAATGAAAGAAGATTGACCGAATGACACTACAACTGCCAAATGACGGTTATCCGGCAAATGAATGTTATTCGCCGGATGAGATTTTTACAGAATGAAAGAAATGAATTGCCAAATGAAATAGTAAGGCCGAATGAGCTTATTCGCCGACTAAGATTTCATTAGGTGACAGTATGGACCGAATGATCGAAAAATGAAGGATTTTGAACTGGCGACTGAAAGGTGAATCAAATCAGTGTCTTCATTCGGTGACAGCAGTTTTTAGCTAATATCTTTTTATATAGAATGAATATGACAAAACTCCTTTAAGAAAACATGATCTAAATTGGATTTAGCACATGATGAACGGATCAAAAATTGAAAATTCACTTTTGGCAAAACGGTTTTCTTTGAAAAAGTGTTCTAAACTTGAAAAATCAACTAAACATGATAACCAACACCTCTGATACCAGTTGTAAAACCATGAAATGACCGTTCCCGAGTAAACACACAACATATTATAGACGAAAGCTTGTCGGTATTATTATTAGTGTCAAATGATTACAATACCGAAGGAGTTTACATCGTTAAGCTCTGGGAGAGGTCGAGCATGACCTCGCATCTCTAATAGAACAGAGTCACCGAATGAACCACTCCTCTCACCGAAATGAACAAACTTAACAAATGAAGGAAATGAACATGTATTTATACTCCAACTAATTCCCTGAATGAGACTGTCCACCGAATGATTTCATTCATCGAATGAACATTCGACACTCATTCGATGACACTCATTAGGTGGTCATTCGCTGACACCTAATGAGCCTTCAGCCTCCTCATTTGTTGTGCACTCTGTCTGTCTGTTTCAACAGTAACAACCACACTAGAAACTTGCATTAACAAACCTTCATAACTCTTTGATATAATATTATTTTTCCAAAAAAATTACACCAAAAAAAAACGAGTGTTTTTTATCTTTAAAACGCGTACAGTGTTGTTATATATAATATTAAAGAAATACTCTTTCGATTTGACATAATGATCTGAACATGTTCAGATCATTTTATCATATTGTGTCAAAAATGTTCACATCATTGTGTCAAATGCTCGTCATGTTCAGATCATTGTGTCAAAATATTCAAATCATTGGGTCAAAAATTCAGATCATTGTGTCAAATCGAAAGGGTAATTTTTTAATTTTATATATAGCAACACTGTAAGCATTTTAAAGATAAAAACTTTCACCTTTATATTGTAATTTTAAAAAAAATATTGTATATAAAAGTTATAATGTTTTAAAAATTAAGAAGCTTAATAAAAAATAAATTAAGATGGCTAAGACTAAATTGTCATTCCTTCCTTTTTAATCAGATTGAAGATCCAATGGCTAAGATCATTCACACTAGAGCCCTCATAATTATGTGAGTGAAAACCCTAAAATTTGGAGTTTGGTTGTTAGTGGTTGTGAATAGAGAAGAGAGAACAAGTTACTATGCACCCTTATATTTGATGAAAAGCTGGCAATTTTATAAAATTTGGTGTTTGATGTGAGTGAAAGAGAGAGAAAAAGTAATGATACTGGTATAAAAATATTATTTAATTGTGGTTGTGAGTGGAAGAGAGAGAAAAAATAAAGATATAAGCATATAGGGATATGGATGGGGAATCTACTGTGAATGCTCTAACATGACTTCTTAGCCTTCTTATCCTAATGAAACTTCTTAATTACTTGAACTTTCTCATACTATTTAAAGTATGTGTTATATTCAACTTTCACAGAGTTTGTGTTGAATGTAATTAGAAAATAATAACTTTGTAATCTTCATTACCCGTTCTGTATTCTATATTTCATGAAAGTAAAAACCCCTTGCTTGTCATATGTATAGAGATTATAGGATGTGATTGGAAAAGCTTGACTGATTCATTAGACTATTGGAATATATATATACAAAATACAAGATATTAACTACAACAACTTTCCCTAATAAACCTGCATAATTATAAAAGAGAATAAACTAAATATACTAACAAAATAATACAAAATATTGTACGCACCTCTCAAGATGGTTGCTCCATCGTAGAAACCAATCTTGGAGTGAAACTGGAGAAATGGTGTGATCGTAAATGGCTTGGTAAGCAAATCAGCAAGCTGATCCTTGGAATTAACATGAAGAACCCGAAGCTTACGAACAGTTACTTGTTTTTAACAAAATGGTAATCAAGTGCAACATGTTTCATTCGAGAATGATAGACAGGGTTTGCACAAACATAAGTGGCATAAAAGTTGTCACAGTAAAGCGTTGGAGTGTCTAACGAGGGAACCCAGAGCTCTGTGAGTAGATTTTGAACCATCGCATTTCAACAGAAGCATTCGCCAGAGCTTTGTACTCAGCTTCTACCGAAGATCATGAGACAAACTTTTGCCGAGCAGATTTCCACGAGATGATATTTAGCCTAAGATATACTAAATAAGTAGTTTTAGAACGACCGGAGTCATTGACCCCATCCCAATCTGAATCGGAGAAGGCCAAAATATTGAGCTTGGCATGGCATCTGAGGTGGTAGTTGACCACCATTACCAATAAATGTTCCATCTTCCTCTAATCTTGGGTGGGAACATGTAAATGTGTTAGAAGATAGTTTGTACCATTGTGAGGTCAACTCGGAGCAAGGTCACGAGGTCGAATCTGGAAAAGATCGTGAGGTCGAATCTGAGCAATGTCATGAGGTGGACTCAGAAGTAATATTATGAGGTCGGATCGGAGCAATGTCACGAGGCCGACTCGTAAGTAATACCATGGGGTTGGCTCAGAGCAATGTCGCGAGGCCGAGTTGTAAGTAATGTCATGGGGTCGGCTCGAATCAATGTCACGAGGCCGACTCGTAAGTAATATCTTGAGGTTGGCTCGGATCTACCTGTGTTGATAATAATGATAAGCCAATGCTTATTAGTTTCTCGGAGGTATAATATCCAACCGACAAAAGTTAATAATAATAATGTCACCTTTCAGATTAGAAAGGGATAATAATGTCCGTGTGTAGGACTTTCGTGTGATATCCATATGTAGGATGGGTTTTGATGGTAGTAATAAGATCGACACTAAGTAGTGCTCAATATTGGCGTTAAGTGTTTCCTCTGGTAAATGAATGAGCATAGTATGTCTTTGGGTCGACCCAGATGTCTGGTCGACTACTTACCATGCCGTCGAGTGTAGGGGTCGGCCTGTTGGATGTAGCAACATCTTATGATGTATAAATGATCAAAGTGCTTGAGTCATTTATCAGATGACTTGTAATAGGTTCGAGTTGTTGGTCGACCTTATTAGTTGTCCTTGTTAGATGACTCTTTGTTGTATTGCCATGTAACAGTTTTGAAATGGACAAGTGTTGTTAGTCGACCTTCTTAGTCAAGTGTTGTTGGTCGTCCTTGCTAGTTGATTCTTGGGTTATATTAGCATGTATTAACAAGTGTTATTAGTCTAATTATCCTTCTTATCCCAGTCGACCCTTGTGTGGTATAAATGTCTCCGGTGTTCGTCAACACCTTGTAACAATTCTTCTATGTATGCTTGTGAGGTCGACTGATCTTGTTCGAGTCGGCTGGTATGCTATCTCGGTTGACTTACATTAACTACTTCGACTGGTGCGCCAACTTAGTCGACTGGTGCTACCCATGCCGACTGGCGTGTTATCTTAGTCGGCTGATGTTAATCAAGCCGACTGACGTGTATTTTCAGTCGACTGGTTTCATTCTGGTCGACTGTTGTGTCCTCCAAGTCGACTGGTATCATACCAGTCGAGTGGTATGTTATGTATTGGTCTCGAATATTTTGTGAGGTTTTTTTATAATAGACCAATGTAATTGATTGGTGTTGTACCCCTCGGACATAGACTTTCGTGGTATTTCGTCCGACTGGAATGGGTCACCTTTCGGTGTAATTTGCTTCCGCATCTATGCATCTGATCAAAGATGGAAGTTAGTCATCTGTTTGCTTTTATATTTTTTGTGACATCTCATAGGCTCTCGACAAACATTGTTCTGAGTTATACTGGCTCGTCTTGCCGATGTCATGTAGGGCTGTTGGAGAGTAGCCCGGTTGGACCCAAGGGTGAAGCCCATTCGGAATGGTTGTCAACCTGGACAACGTTGTAGTTTGGAATAATATTGTAGTTTGGAGATTGAGTCTTGTCTAGAGTTGGGAGCTCGAAGAGAGTAGTTTCATCTTGGAGAGAGAATGTATCTCAGGAACATTGTAAAAATAAATTATAACTTGGTGTATACGTAGCCTGCTTGGGAACGTGTTGTCTGCTCATGTGAGAGCTTAGTCAGTAATTGTAGATGAAGATCGTACAGAGTTATAATTTAGCATCATTCGGATCCAAAGGTGGAACCGGAACGATTCATCCACTTGAGTGGGAACTCAGTCGGTACCCGTGGATGAAGCTCGCACAAAGCTGTAAATTAGCATCGCTCAGGTCCGAAGGTAGAAATGAAACGATTCGTCCACTCGGGTAAGAGCTCAGACCCTATCTTCTTGGTTTCTTCTACATTCAGGTGACTAGTTCGTTTGGAACCGGGAGTCGACCTGCAACGTTAAACTCATTCAGGCAAGATGCAACCACATGGAGTTCTGACCACGAGGGTCTCTGATTGTGTGATGGCTAAAGCATGTTTTAGTCTTGTCAGACTTTTGTCGGATTGTGAGACGCGTGAGTAGCCTTATCCATTTTGTTATCGTAGACTGACAACTATGTGTGTCGTGTGTATCACGGGCTGTGGCCAAGGGCCTATGCCAGAAGTTAGTTGTTGTATCGGACCCGGAGGTTGCAAAGGAAACTGAAATGGTGGGTAGAAAGGCATGGAGGAGCCTTGTGGCCCATACGGGGTCATCAACTGAGTGTGCATGTAGAACTGCTAACCTGGGAATGGTGACTGTTACTGTTTGTAAAATTCGATGTTGAGTCGGCCTAGACGGGCCGACCAGTGCGATAGTGCTGTTGAAGTATAGGCCTTCGTCTTCGTAAGACAGTTGTAAACATATTCTCTCCAGTCACTCTGCTTCCACATGGTCATTCAGCGTATGTCTGACGTGTGAAGAGTTTTCGCCTACCAACTCAGGTGTAAGAGTCAAGAGATCTGGGTCGGCTGCTCCGGATGAGCCATCAGTCGTCCCCTTCCCACCTGGTGTTAGGAAATCTTCCTCAGCATTCAGTGTTCATTCTTCAGAATTGTTAGCCATCTTGAAAGTTGTTTGTGGTAAGCTTTTTCAAGATAGACACTCAGTTGCCAACCCACGACATGCAAGAAAATTAGAACATGATGTAAGCATTTGTAAGTTATGCGTAAATGTATGTAATCTCCCTTTTTGGGTATTAGACCCAATGCAATTAATCATTATAAAAATTAGCTAGGAGACTATATCATGAACCAAGTAGCATGGTAGCATGTGCAATAGTGTTTGCCAACTATGTGTGTCAGATGTAGAATGCAGTAGGCTATCTCTATAAAAGAGAGTATGTATAGAGCCAGTGTAGCATGTGCAATAGTGTTTCTACCTGTCTTTGGTAAGCTTTTCCAGCTGTAAAGAGTCCAAGACTTACTGTAGCTGTTAGAATTATCACATGCATTTGTTTCTTTATTTCATAATGCATTTTGCAAATAGATGTGTTGTACTATAAACAATATGAAGATGTGTATAGATAAATCTGATTGTTGAATTAGGTCATGTAGGGGAGTCGGTAGACCACCCATAACATGAATGAAAAATAAGTCATGTTCTAAGCACTTGTAAGTTATGTATAAATGCATGTAATCTCCCTTTTTGGGTATTAAACCCAATGTAACTAACCATTGTGTAAATTGGTTGGGAGACTGAACCAAGTGGCATATTCATATACAAAGAGTTCCTGATTCGGAAATGTAATGAGTTTGTAGCGAATAGAGATGTGTACCAGATCATATGTCATGATTGTCGTTAAAAATACCGTGCGGATGGCGCCAATGTAGAATCGGGCTACCAAGGATAACTAGATAGATAGATGATCTAGGACGAGCTATCAAGGCAGTTCGACTACAAGGTGGGAAAGATGAGTCTTTTGGTGAGCAGGGAGCGTGACAAACCAGGATCGTTGCCCATTAGTTACACCAAACGACCAATAATTAATAAAAGGTTCTATATTTTATTAAAATATAAATACAGAGTCTTACAAATACGGAAGCATAATACGCTGAAAGTATTTATTGTTAAAACACTGCCACCCAAGGTGACGTGGCTTGTTCAAAGACAATAAAAGGGTTTCGAAGTCTCATGCATGCGTACTCGTGATACTCGAACATCTGCAACCTGAGAATAACATGCTAAAAAGTGTCAACACAAAGATTGGTGAGTTCACAGGTTTATCAGTTCAAAAACAGTTCAAGTTAAAAGTATTGCAACTGTTCAAAAACGGTTTAAGTCCAGTTTACGATTGACTGTTCAACAACAGTTCAAGTTGAGTTTAAGATTGACTGTTCAACCACAATCAAGTTGTAAGAGCATAATCACTAATATATATCAAATAGCTAGCTAGGCTATATAGATGAAACATCGCACGTTGATGGTCACCGAAGCTAACAGTTGTTTATAGTTTGCCTTGTTGTGTTTATGACGAATATAACACCCGTTCGATATCCAATCGTGTCAGCGCGACTGACCCGGGTGGGGTTTGTTAGACCCAGTAGTACTACAATATATTTCCCGCTATCGTCATTAATACTAACGGTAGCATAAGAAGGACTTTGTTGTATCAGTGTGCTACAAGTACTTCAAGTGATATATAAAAGTCTAATCATCTCAGTTGTGTAAATCATGCATGTTAATCTCCCCCAACAGGATTAAAACAGTAAAATGGGGCCATGAAACTCACCTTAGGTTGCTCAGCAAAGTTTCCAGACAAACAGTTAATTCAAGTAGCAAGAACGAGTCTTGTGCAAGCAATCAATCACCTAACGAGCATGAATGTATAAGTGTGTGTTCTATAAACTATAAGTCTAACGTAAACGACACAAACGAAGGATCGTGGAATTCAAAACAAGTCGAGGATGGCACGTGTGCCAAATCCGAGCGATTTATCGAAATACGCGAGAAAATACAATATATATTAATATTATATATTTTCCAAGTTTAAATATTCTAAAATAAATATATATATATGATATATATATTTACTAAACGTTCAAGTGACGTTAATATCAAGGTTTCAACAGGATATAACTATATATATATATAAACATGTTTTGAATATTTATCTTGAAGATATAGTGAAACATAAATAAAACCGAGTATTTTATGCTTCTAGCCAAAGCGACGTTTTTAAATAGTTTTCTAAAACATTCCGGCCATGGTTTACACAAAAGATCACTTCGTTTCAAGCTAACGTCATGTATATTTATATATTTTATAATAATCTACACAATATATATATATATATATATATATATATATATATATATATATTTCTCTTTCTAGGTAAACCCAAAGTTTTATATCAACATATATATATATATATATATATATATATATTTATATATATTTATAGATGTTAAGACTATATATTTGATTTGAAATTACGAGTTAAATACAATTCACCACTTGAAATATGGTTTACGGGATTTAATGATCCTAAATATATTTTTATGGGTTTTTAAATTTCCGAGGGAATCATTTTAATCCATATTGAGTTGACCCAAAGCCTAAAAATTACAAAAACCAGAGAAAATGCGGAAATGAGGTCGCCCGGGTTCGAACCCGCGACCTCTCAAACCCAGACGAACGTCCTGACCACCAGGCTGTGGTCTCTGTTTGGTAATCGACCCGTCGCCAATGGTTTTGTGTTATAGAGGAGACCAGAACTGGGTTGCAGAAAATAAAACAGGAACAAAAACGCAAGGGCCGGGTTTCGAACCCTTGACCTCTCGCAACCAAGCCCCGCACCCAAACCATTGTGCCAGATTGGCGTCTGGTTTATATCCGGAAACAAAACTATATAACCCGTACCTGGTCTAAGTCCTCTTCTTCCCCATAAACCCTAATATCGCCGGAATTATTTTCCGGCGACCGGAAAACCGCGAAAACGTAACAAAACTCAGAAAAACATGCGATTAACAGGAAGGGATATATACCTCGTGTCGGGGATGAATTACTAGATGATTTTTAAGCCGAAAAACGAACCGAAATGATAACGCGACCCGAACTCAAACACAAAACCGGAATGAACTGTGAAGTCTCGTCTGTTGCTACTGTATTCGAGATCACTGGGAGACTACGAGTGATTGTCGATGGTGGTGCGGGTGGCCGGAAAAGTGTTCCGACTATGATAGTTGTGATGCGTCGGTTTTGAGACAACCGAGAGAGAGATAGGAGGAAGTTGAAGGTAGAAAGAACCTCAAATGATTTAGAAAGGGTGTAATACTCATCCTGTAACCGATGGAGTTGATTGCCGAGTTAAAGTCGTGTCGGTTAATGGAGATGGAGAGCGCGGCAATTACAGAAATCTTCAAAACCAACTATGCGATAATGACACAACAAGTCCCTCACCACATTTTTCAGAAGAGAGTGATAAGTTCCGGGAATTGCAAGTCCAGTCCCCCCTAACTTTAGTTAATTAGGACACGTTCTAGAATTTGCAGAATAAGTCCCTCATTGTTTATAAAGGATAACGGCATCTAACGGAGGTTAACGGAGGAACATATAACGATGGATATACGAGGAACGTCAAAATACATAAATCGTATAATGTTAATCAGAAAGTATAAACTTTAACGACTACATAAAATCATAAATAATAGCTCCCACTTCTCCATTTAAATTCACATAAAATCATAGGTTTTAAATCTATAACTTATATATTTAAAGTACATAACTCTATGATAAATAACTTGTAATTAGAATCCTAAATTACATAAAATCATAAATGTGATTAAATCATGTTATATATATATATATATATATATATATATATATATATATATATAAATTATCACCTAAAATCATAGGGTATAATTATCACATAAAATGACGCAACATTCACATGAAATCGTAAAGTATGATTTACATAAAATCATAGAACAAGAATATAAAACGTCAAACTTAAGTGCATGCTCGTTTAGTGATTACTACACAAAACCCTAATTGCTAAAGTAAACGCAGATAAACACATAAATGTTCACACAACATTTAATACGTTTTACGTTCAGTTAATGTCAGAAAATGACCAAAAAAGTCGGATTGTCACAGTATCCCCTTGTTGAAGATTTTCGTCCTCAAAAATTGCGTAACGCGGTAAAAGTTAATGAGCTAGACACAAAGAAAAGAAAAGAAAAGAAAAAAAAATCTCAGTCGTCGTCACATCATCCCCTCGTTGAAGAATTTTTGTCCGTGAAATTTAAACCAGTACCTTGTAAGGACCGAGAATTGTGGCTTGTGTATTAAATACTCACTTGATGGATTAATTTGAAGGCCTATGCATGTGTATAGGTGAAAATTAGTTGGGTTATGGGTATATTGGTTCATTGGGCCAATTTGGACATGTTTGGGCCCAATTAGAAAGAGTTTAAGGGGAGTTTAATGGGCCTGTTTAATCAAATCCGAAAATTAGGTTTAGGATTTGTTTATCTATATAAACAAATCCTAATACTCATATTAGGGGCTAGCTAGTTGAGAGAGATACAAAGGGGCCTTTCGGGTTGTGTCAAGCTTGTGTACCAGACGATTATTAATCGTGTGCACTTTGTTCCAGGTTTTATTATTTTAATTATTGTGTTCTTCGATTTCTATCTCTTGCATTTTGAATCACTCGATTGACTGGATTCCGCACACTCAATCGAGTAGTGATATCGTGTTAAGAACCGTTTTTGGGACTTACAATTAGTATCTATTAAGAACCGTGTTTCGGGACTTACAATTGGTATCAAGATTTTCTAATAGTTTTTGTGAGTTTTTAGTGTGATTCCAGGTATCCGAAGTGCAGATACGGGAGTTTTCGATCGATCAAAGGGGTTCTCGATCGAGTGGGAAAGGATTTCGATCGAGTCGTGGTAAAGGAAAGTTGATGAAGTTTAAAGTATCCGGGATTTTCGTTTTGCTCAGCAAGTTACCAATCTGCTACACCTTTTCGATCGGGACACTTTTTGCGATCGAGTGAAGTCAACGAAGATTGTGGGATGTGCCAATTTTGTGCCAATTTAAGAGGAAGATTTGGAATTCAGAATTTCCAATTTGGTATTGTTTAATTGAGTTCTAAATCAAATAAATAAATAAAAATAAGGAGATCTCGTTCCAGATATCGAAATCGTCTTCTCGTTTGAATTTAAATTCTCGGTTCACTCTCAGTTTAGAAGTTTTTTTATCCTTATTTGCGACAACCGCTCTTTAGATACAAAACCGGAAATTTACCGAATTCAATTTACTTTGCATGTTTACATGTTTACGTGAGTTGAAGTTCAATTGAATTACAAAATTGTCATTGAGTTTTATTTAGAGTGTGTGGTTCACATCTACCGGTTTTTGAAGCTGTAAACGGCCGCTCAATTTAAGTTGGTGTAAATTAATTTTTACGAGGTTTTGATCGTCTAATTTTTTTGCACATTGTGGAGTAATTCGTTTTTTTTAATTTTCATATTTTTTCTCCAAGTGTTTCAAGGTGTTACTAACGGTTTTGTTTGTGAGTTTCTTGTGATTTTTGTGCAGGTTACAAGTGTTGCAGAAGCAAGAAGCCCGTGTTCTATAAGCTATTCGATCGAAAATCTGTGGCTTGGACCCTTATTTCGATCGAAATTTTTGGCTTTTCGACCCTTTTGGATACTTTTCGATCGGAAAGTCCCTTCGTGACTTTCGATCGAAGAGTACTTCCCGGTTTCGCTCTTTTCGATCGGAAAGTCCCTTCGTGACTTTTCGATCAGGTCCGTTTCGATCGGAAAGTCCCTTCGTGACTTTTCGATCAGCTCTGTTTCGATCGGAAAGTCCCCTTCGTGACTTTACGATCAGCTCCATTTCGATCGGAAAGTCCCCACTGGGACTTTTCGATCCGCTGGCACTTTTCGATCGAGAAGTCTGCTTTTCGACCGACCCCTTGTCCGATCGAAAAGTACTTTTCGATCCAACCCTTTTCCGACCGAAAACCCATTTTCCTATTGAAAACCCACTTTTCGATCCATCCCCTTTTCAATCCGTTCAAGTCTTTGCAGTTCGTATTTGATCTAGAAGTTTCATCCAAAGAAGTTCATGGCGCACATTCTACCAGGCACCACTGCACCCGATGAGATATGTTGCAATCCCAAGTGTGAGGCTAAAGAATGGGAACGCAAATTCATTAATGAAACCCTAAATCGTGCATTATCTGATAGAGACCTTAGGGAGTCCAAAAGTAAGACCAGAATATTTAGAGAGAAACTTGAGGCCATTCAGGTAGATGTTAAGAATCTTCAATCTCAGGTGAGTGATAAAACCACATATCTTAGGCTTGCTAACGCTAAGGTAGAAGAGCTAACCAAGGAGATTGAGGAACTAAGAGCAAAACTTGACACTTCCCAATCTGCCCTTGATAAACATCGAGTTATACAAAAGAAAATGATGGGCTCTCATCATGCTTTATTCAAATCAGAAGAGCGACTCGAGCTGGTAAAAGAAACATCTGGCCTTGGGGATGGAAATTTTCCTCCTCCATTACAACATGAATACATCAGAGCGCCCCAAACTGCCGATGAATTGTTGAAAGAGCCCCTGAATGAAGCAACCATGGTATATGGGCCTCAACCTGTACATAAAGATGAAAAGACAACCACTGAAGCAACTCAGTCAAGTAACACTACTGAGTGTGCAGGTTCAAGCTCTAGTGAAGTAAAGAGAGTTGATGAAGAAAAGTTGGTTCCTTATCCAAAAATCGAGACTCCTTATTCCAAAGTTGTGGATGAGGTAAAGCGGGAACGAGTAGTGATGACTACAAGGCCCAATGGTAAGATATTCATGACAGCAGGGTCTATGTTCATTCCGATTGAAGGGCTATGAAGCTAGCAGTCACCCTCATTCACCACTAAGTTCAAAGGCTTGGGTCATGATGGTGGTTTATCATCTCACATTAAGAGTATAAGGCCCAAGATCACCATCAAGCCTCCAAATTCCGTTCCAATCAAGATTGAAAGGCCCAAGATGACAAACAAGTCTCCAAACTCATCAGTGGGCTCATGCAGTGGCAAAACAACTTTCTCAAAGAAACCAGTGGGCCCAAAAGGTCAAATGTCTGGTTCTGCTCAGTTTTCAACGAACCAGAAGAGATTCAACGGAAATGGATCAAGGTCAGAAAGATCGAACAACTGGAGATCTGGAGTCTTTCTAAACATGCAACCGAATCTCAATGCCTCTCCATCAAAGCCATACAGCTCAAACGGTCACACTTCTGACTTCTACCTGAAGAAGCAAACTTGCTTTAATTGTGGCAATCCTGGTCACATTGCCCGAAATTGTCTCTATCGCCCCTATGAGCCATATTATCCGCAAAGTCGGAGTGTTTCGTCTCAGGATTCAATAAAGTCTAAGCCAATGAAGGTGCAACCACCTAAGGCAATGAAGACTGTTTCTCCTAAGATAAAACCCTCTGATCAACATTGGGGCGCTGCCAAAGAGCAAAGAAAATTTTCAAATCAAAAATATGTTTTTCCAAATTATGAAAATTTTCATAAAAAGGTGAAGAAGCCAATTTCAAAACAACACAAAGATGACAAACCTAAAGTTACCCCTCCAAAGGTAACTAAAACTGTTTTGAAAAGGAAACCTGAAATGAAGAAGGTTGAAATACCTAAAGTCACTACTTCAAAGGTGACTAAAACAACTTTCAAATCACCTGGAATTTGGAAACCAAAATCAAAGGCAACTGCAGCTCAAATTCCTGATTTCTACAAAGGGCAGTGTGTTTAAAAGAAGTTTCATTTATTGATGCTTCAGGAATACCTAGAACCACAATGGCCTGGGTACCTATTGGCTAACTGATCTCTCACCTTGTGCAGGAACAGTCAAGGAGGACTTTCATTAACCTTGTTTGCTTGTTTGTGATAGTGATTGTTCCAGGCACAGGATAGGAGGCATCTCTCTACTACATGACATGAAGATCTTCAATGGAGGGTATGTTTCCTTGTGAGAGGTAAAACATCAACAGAAAAAGGTAACACTGTCTGAATTGTTTGTTTCTTGGCTAATTGTTTGTTTAAGAAAATTTTCAAAAGATAAACTTTGAAGGTTAGCTTGGCCAGTTTTAGTAGATATTTAGTGATGTGTCTGTGTGTGCATTAAAAAAAAAAAAAAAACATGTGTGTTGATTTTAAAAATCAAAAAGCAAGGGGAAGAATAGATAAGATGAAATAGTTGACCCCTCAAAAATTGTGCTTTTTAATTTTTAATCTTTTGTTTGTGTTTGAGAAGGCAGGGAAGTGAAATATTTCCGTTCTCAGAATGACTGACACGCGTAAGGCAAAAGTGAAAGACATGATCCAAGGTGATGTGCTCGGTAGGCTCAGTTCCAAAAACAAAGGTATGGGTCACAACACTTAAAGATAAAGTATGTCATTTGACGGGAAACACACACTTAGGTTAAGTGCTTGTTCTATTTGACTGCGAAATTGTTCCCGATACACACGCCGGACTCCAAAGTGTTGAATCGAAAATCTCAAAAAGTCGGCGTCCCCTCTGTTTTGTGTGAGCAAAGATCTGGGGATGTCAAAGCCGTCAGTCAAGTCTTGCCTCTGCTTTGCGTGAGCAATGACCTGGTGTAGAATGGTTGACGTGTTAATCAGATTTTCCTCTGTTTTGCGTGAGCAAAGACCTGGTTAGTCTGGATTAACGTGCTTGCAGATCACTGTATATAATTTACACCCCAAAAGATGCCAATGTGCACAACAAAAGAGACCCTCTAGCGTCCAAAACCCTTTAGCCCTGACTTTGTGACTAGGCTTATGTGTTTGATGAAAGGTTACCACCTGACTGATAAACGCCTCTGAGTTGAAATCATACAAGTCTTTGTATATTATCCCTATCTCTTTTATGATCTGTTCTTTCTCTTCTCAACCAAGTCTCGAGAAAAGATTCAAAACTCTGGATATGGGAATGTGAAAATATGTGGTAGGGAATGATCAAGCTTGATAGACTACACATATTAATTACCTAGGATTTGTGTGTGACTGTCGGATGTTCATAATTAATGCACCTAAAAGATAAATAAGTGACAAACAGCCGGGAAAATGAGGAACATGGGTTTAAGAAGGACCAATATACTGGCAATCGCCTGGACGTGTTCAAGTAACAGACGCTGAAAAGGGTTCCTCAGTTCAGACAAAGACGGTTTGATCCCAAAATAAAACCTTCTCGTTTCGTAATTTGGTATGTTTGTTTTTATTTTCTTCTGTGTTATCTTAAGTTTTTTTTATTGTTTATTTTTCAACCATGGCCAGGTTAATTTAAAGGTTTTAATAAGTTCTTTTTTGGTTTTGTGCAAGAAGGTGTGACCTCCTCCTCGGGTTCAGGGGAAGTTGTTTGGTTAAATAATGCTAACTCGATAACCAGTCACCATTGTGTGGTTAGTGTTTGTTCCATGTTGTGCATGACAGGTTAAATGAGATGTCATGGAGAAGAAAAGTCAATGAGTGTTGCTACTGTTCGTGTTGAAGAACTAGCCGGAAAAGGACTTACCCTATGCTCAGGGGAAGTTTGTTGGTTGTTCAAGTAAAGCTTCCAAAGACACTGTTCTCAAGTTTAGGGGAAGCTAATTGAAAAAAAGATGCAGAGCAGTCACAGCAAGAAATTCAAGAATGCCAAAATAGAGGTTTTCAAAAATTTGCCCTCTGAAGACACATGCAAGTCAAGACAGTCACTGATGATTCAGCAAGGACTCAACGGTTTTCAAGAAGAAGCAAGTGCATGAGAATCCTCCTTTCATTACTTGTTTATCATTTGAAGTCCAAGCTAATGCTGATTGAGAGAAATCTCCCAGAAGTCGTTCATGTTGCCTAATGAAGATTGTCGAAGAAAAGAATCTTCACCAACCCATGTTCAAGCCAAGGAGAAGACTGCAAGTCTGAAGATTTAAAGTAAAAAGATATTTAATAGCACAAGCCAAGGGGAAGATTGTAAGGACCGAGAATTGTGGCTTGTGTATTAAATAGTCACTTGGCGGATTAATTTGAAGGCCTATGCATGTGTATAGGTGAAAATTAGTTGGGTTATGCGTATATTGGTTCATTGGGCCAATTTGGACATGTTTGGGCCCAATTAGATAGAGTTTAAGGGGAGTTTAATGGGCCTGTTTAATCAAATCCGAAAATTAGGTTTAGGATTTGTTTATCTATATAAACAAATCCTAATACTCATATTAGGGGCTAGCTAGTTGAGAGAGATACAAAGGGGCCTTTCGGGTTGTGTCAAGCTTGTGTACCAGACGATTATTAATCGTGTGCACTTTGTTCCAGGTTTTATTATTTTAATTATTGTGTTCTTCGATTTCTATCTCTTGCATCTTGAATCACTCGATTGACTGGATTCCGCACACTCAATCGAGTAGTGATATCGTGTTAAGAACCGTTTTCGGGACTTACATACCTGAACTAGGCGAAGGCTGAACCTTGAATAGTCTGAGTTTGAATGGTCCGTTCACTTTGACCATCGGTCTGAGGGTGATATGCAGTACTCATGTCCAGATGCGATCCCAATGCTTCATGTAGAGATTCCCAACATTTGGATGTAAATCGAGACGATCTCTTTAAGATAAATTTTGCCTAATGTCTCGGAGGTATCAGTTTCCTTGATTGGTAGGAAATGTTCCGACTTGGTTAAACGATCAATAATTACCCAACTTGTATCACACTTGCTCGCTGTACGGGGTAGTTTTGTGATAAAATCCCCTCCCATTTCCACTCGGGAATTTTTTTTTTGGTTGTTGAAGTAACCTTGCCGGTTTTTGGTATTCCGCCTTAACCTTGGAACAAGTCAAGCACTTGCTTACGTAAGCGCCAATGTCTGCTTTCATCTTAGGCCACCAGTAAATCAGTTTCAAATCTTGGTACATCTTATCCGAGCCTGGATGAATAGAGTAACGAGACTTATGGGTTTCATCCATAATCAATTCCCTCAAATTTTCATACACGGGAATCCATATTCAGTTCACACAATACCGGATACCATCGGATCTAACTTCCAGTAATTTATCCATACCCTGCAAGGATTCTAATTCAATGTTCTCATCTTTGAGTGCTTCGAGTTGTGCATTCCGGATCTGATCAGGTAATCTTGTATGAATAGTAAGTTGCAACGCACGAACTCTTCTAGGCTTGGGGTTATCCTTCCGGCTTAAGGCATCGGCTACTACATTAGCTTTGCCTGGATGGTATCTAATTGCGCAATCGTAGTCATTAAGAAGTTCCACCCAACGACGTTGTCTCATGTTCAACTCCTTTTGAGCAAAGATATGCTCGAGACTTTTATGATCAGTGTAGATAGTACATTTTGTTCCATTGAGATAATGTCTCCAAATTTTTAACGCGAAAATGACTGCTCCTAACTCCAAGTCATGAGTTGTATAATTTTGCTCATGGGTTTTTTTTTAATTTTTTTTAACTGACGAGAGGCATAAGCTATGACTTTTTCTCTTTGCATCAGCACGCAACTTAATCCTTGCTTTGATGTGTCACAATACACCATGAAATCATCACTACCCTCAGGTAGGGATAATATTGGCGCGCTACAAAGTTTCTGCTTTAGTAGCTGAAAAGCGGCGTCATGCTTTCCATTCCAGTTATACGTCGTTCCTTTATGCGTTAGCGCCATAAGAGGTTGGGCTACCTTTGAAAATCCCTCAATAAATCGTCTATAATAACCCGCCAAACCAAGAAATTGGCGAATTTCCGTTGGTGTCTTGGGCACAGGCCAATTCTTAATTGCTTCAACTTTGATTGGATCAACGTGAATCCCCTGATCATTAACGATATGACCAAGAAATTGCACCTCACACATCCAGAAATCACACTTTGAAAATTTTGCATACAATTGCTCCTTCTTGAGTACTCTCGAAGATCAAACTTGCAAACGCGATTCATCAAGTCCATGAAAATCGCTGGTGTGTTGGTTAACCCAAATGGCATAACCATGAACTCATAATGACCATAACGAGTTCTAAACGCTGTTTTCAAGACATCCTCCTCGCGGACTCTCAGTTGGTGATAACCTGATCTTAAATCGATTTTGGAATAATAGCTAGATCCTTGTAGTTGATCAAACAAATCATCGATTCGAGGCAAGGGATAACGATTCTTGACAGTCACCTTGTTGAGTTCTCTGTAATCGATGCACATTCGAAAGGTTCCATCTTTCTTTTTAACAAACAACACTGGAGCTCCCCAGGGCGATGAGCTAGGTCTAATAAATCCCTTTTCGAGTAGTTCTTGAAGTTGAGTATATAGCTCTTGTAACTCATTTGGTGCTAAACGATAAGGTGCACGAGCAATTGGTGCTGCTCCAGGAGCAAGATCAATCTGAAATTCGACTTCTCGATGAGGCGGTAGACCTGGTAGATCTTCCGGAAAGACTTCAGGAAAGTCCCTCACGATCGGGATATCTTCACCTTCTCTCATTGTTTTCTCTGAAATGTTCGCGAGAATAGCAAAATGTCCTTTACGCAAACACTTCTGTGCTTTGAGAAAAGATATCACGCCCATAACAGTACCGCACTTTTATCCTTGAACTGAGACTAACTCTCCATTAGGCAATGGTATTCGAACGATTTTCTCACGACAAACGATTTCAGCATAATTCTTAGATAGCCAATCCATTCCCACAATGACATCAAAACTTCTCAAGGTGATAGGCAAAAGATCTATTTCTAACTTATGGCCAGCCAATTCCAATTTACAGTCTTTAACTATATGGGTAGACTCAACAAGTTTACCATTAGCAAGTTCAACTACGTATTTAGCATCTAAGGGAGTCATGTTGGCCTTTATCATATTGCTAAATTTAGTAGATATGAAGCTTCTATCGGCACCAGTGTCAAACAAGACTAGAGCATAGTATCCGTTAAGAGAAAACTTACCAGTAACAACATTTGGATCTGCTCTGGCATCTCCCGAGCCTATGACAAAAGCTCTACCCCTGGCACCATTCCCACCGTTTTTCCCATTGTTGTTGTTATTATTGCCATTGCGATTTCCAGTGTTGGTGTTATTGTTGTTATAGTTGTTGTTTCCACCGTTCAGCTGAGGACAATTCCTCTTTATGTGGCCTTCTTTCCCACAATTAAAACAACCTTTAGGGGCTTCAGCATCCTGAACTTGTTTCCCATTGTTCTTAACCCTGCAAGTTTTGGACTGATGACCCTTCTTTCCACAATTTGCACACACATAAGAGTCACACGCACCATAGTGATGGAAACCACACTTGTTACAACGTGGGGAATTTCCCATGTACGATGATCCTCCTTGGCCGCCTCGGCCTTGATTGTTCTACTTCTGGTTGTTCGAGGAGAAATTCCTAGAATTATCAAACTTGCGATTCTGGTTTTGATGGTTCTGTTGATTGGAAGACTTGTTTCCAGACTGATTCCCAGAATTATCCAATTCGTTCATCTAACGTTGTCTAGGTATCCGTCCGGTGAATGCATGTCCAAGTTATCTTACGATCGTAGAGTTCTAGGGATTGATATGGTCGGTAAGATCATAAAAGTAGAATTATGATTCAGGATGAGTTCAAACCAGTCAAGGGTTTCGTTGAGAGTGTTCGTAGTTAAGGAAAACTGGTCATTGAAATACACGAGTGTGGCGGTGTCCTACCAGGACCAACTTTTCATAATATGCTCCAAAAAGGTTCATAAATGGATTAGAATCCAATAATAAAAGGGATCAGATCAGGTGTGATAGCGTTTACAAAAATGGAGGACTTTCAACCATCCGATTGAGGCGAACATGCCCGACATTCGGACGTCATGGGGTTTAAGGTAAGAGATTGCATCCTTTACAATCATCAGCTTGCCGTTTCGGATTCCCTAAGATTTCCATACATTGCAAATTACATTTACGTGTGCACCCGTAACTGTAATTTACCCCATATGGTCACCCTAGTCCCTCTTACTTCAGCTACCAGGTATTGTGGAGTACCTATGAGATATCCTCGGAGTTGGTATCAAGAATATGGTCACTAACCGATAGTTATCATGACAAGAATTCGTTAAAGCGACAAGTCTCGAGAACAACATGTTCACTTAATTGGAATGACCCACCCGAAGTGAGTCAGCCATAATTTTAGCTTAAAAGGATCTGAATAGGGTTTATTGCGCATACCGACTTGAACACCATCTTGTACATAAAGAGAAACTTTAGTCGGCCCACATTAGGTACCGTTGAGGTTATAAGAGTTGTTCGCAGGTTGCGTTATCTCGACGCATAATCCGATAGAAACGAGAAGAGGGGGATCTTAAAAGATCAAGGCAAATGGGAAAACGCTCAGGGTAACAGAGGCAGATACAAATGACCTCATGAGCAACCAATTGAATTCAAACAATGTTGCCACTGCTGAAGTTGAATGATCGCACTATTAGCACGTCATGATTTCGTTCCCTGAACATGAGAGTTGAGCTATATATGAAAGGCATGTATAATAAGCACCTCCTAAGCTAAGTTAGAGGTTTCAAGGAAAAGAAGAGGTATTACACCACCTTCCCTATGCAGCATACATCCATAGTATGGGCATTACGCCCACTTGTTCAATCCGGAATAATCCCGAGTAGCAATCAGCTCGTCAAAAGCATAACCGTGATCCTTCAATCTGATTCGACGTCTCGTCGTACATAAATGTTAACCAAGAGGTACACAACTTAGAGAGGTTAAGGAAAATTACTCAAGACTAATCGGCTCCTCGCCGTGAGTATAATGGGATTGGATGATGTATACGACATACCGTAAACCAGGTGCGCGTAGGAGTGAGTATCACGATGCATGAGAGAAATGTTTAAGTGCAACTAATGCAAAACAGTTACAGTCTAAGACGAATCTTAGTTCGCTGCAACCAATGGCTCTGATACCAATCTGTCACACCCCCAAAAATCCCACGCGCGATAACGCACCGCAGGGAGCGTGACAAACCAGGATCGTTGCCCATTAGTTACACCAAACGACCAATAATTAATAAAAGGTTGTATATTTTATTAATAATATAAATACAGAGTTTTACAAATGCGGAAGCGTAATACGCTGAAAGTATTTATTGTTAAAACACCGCCACCCAAGGTGACGTGGCTTGTTCAAAGACAATAAAAGGGTTTCGAAGTCTCATGCATGCGTACTCGTGATACTCGAACATCTGCAACCTGAGAATAACATGCTAAAAAGTGTCAACACAAAGGTTGGTGAGTTCACAGGTTTATCAGTTCAAAATCAGTTCAAGTTAAAAAGTATTACAATCGATTGTTCAAAAACAGTTTGAGTCCAGTTTACGATTGACTGTTCAACAATAGTCAAGTTGAGTTTAAGATTGACTTTTCAACCACAGTCAAGTTGTAAGAGCATAATCACTAATATATATCAAATAGCTAGCTAGGCTATATACATGAAACTTCGCACGTTGATGGTCACCGAAGCTAACAGTTGTTTATAGTTTGCCTTGTTGTGTTTAGGACGAATATAACACCCGTTCGATATCCAATCGTGTCAGCGCGACTGACCCGGGTGGGGTTTGTCAGACCCAGTAGTACTACAATATATTTCCCGCTATCGTCATTAATACTAACGGTAGCATAAGAAGGACTTTGTTGTATCAGTGTGCTACAAGTACTTCAAGTGATATATAAAAGTCTAATCATCTCAGTTGTGTAAATCATGCATGTTAATCTCCCCCAACAGGATTAAAACAGTAAAATGGGGCCATGAAACTCACCTTAGGTTGCTCAGCAAAGTTTCCAGACAAACAGTTAATTCAAGTAGCAAGAACGAGTCTTGTGCAAGCAATCAATCACCTAACGAGCATGAATGTATAAGTGTGTGTTCTATAAACTATAAGTCTAACGTAAACGACACAAACGAAGGATCGTGGAATTCAAAACAAGTCGAGGATGGCACGTGTGCCAAATCCGAGCGATTTATCGAAATACGCGAGAAAATACAATATATATTAATATTATATATTTTCCAAGTTTAAATATTCTAAAATAAATATATATATGATATATATATTTAACTAAACGTTCAAGTGACGTTAATATCAAGGTTTCAACAGGATATAACTATATATACATAAACATGTTATTGAATATTTATCTTGAAGATATAGTGAAACATAAATAAAACCGAGTATTTTATGCTTCTAGCCAAAGCGACGTTTTTAAATAGTTTTCTAAAACATTCCGGCCATGGTTTACACATAAGATCACTTCGTTTCAAGCTAACGTCATGTATATATATATATATATATATATATATATATATATATATATATATATATATATATAATAATCTACACAATTTATATATATATATATATATATATATATATATATTATAGATGTTAAGACTATATATTTGATTTGAAATCACAAGTTAAACACAATTCACAACTTGAAATATGATTTACGAGATTTAATGATCCTAAATATATTTTTATGGGTTTTTAAATTTCCGAGGGAATCATTTTAATCCATATCTGAGTTGACCCAAAGCCTAAAAATTACAAAAACCAGAGAAAATGCGGAAATGAGGTCGCCCGGGTTCGAACCCGCGACCTCTCAAACCCAGACGAACGTCCTGACCACCAGGCTGTGGTCTCTGTTTGGTAATCGACCCGTCGCCAATGGTTTTGTGTTATAGAGGAGACCAGAACTGGGTTGCAGAAAATAAAACAGGAACAAAAACGCAAGGGCCGGGTTTCGAACCCTTGACCTCTGCGCAACCAAGCCCCGCACCCAAACCATTGTGCCAGATTGGCGTCTGGTTTATATCCTGAAACAAAACTATATAACCCGTACCCGGTCTAAGACCTCTTCTTCCCCATAAACTCCTAATATGGCCGGAATTATTATTCCGGTGACCGGAAAACCGCGAAAACGTAACAAAACTCAGAAAAACATGCGATTAACAGGAAGGGATGATTTACCTCGTGTCGGGGATGAATTACTAGATGATTTTTAAGCCGAAAAACGAACCGAAACGATAACGCGACCCGAACTCAAACACAAAACCGGAACGAACTGTGAAGTCTCGTCATGTTGCTACTGTATTCGAGATCACTGGGAGACTACGAGTGATTGTCGATGGTGGTGCGGGTGGCCGGAAAAGTGTTCCGACTATGATAGTTGTGATGCATCGGTTTGGAGACAACCGAGAGAGAGATAGGAGGAAGTTGAAGGTAGAAAGAACCTCAAATGATTTAGAAAGGGTGTAATACTCATCCTGTAACCGATGGAGTTGATTGCCGAGTTAAAGTCGTGTCGGTTAATGGAGATGGAGAGCTCGACAGTTACAGAAATCTTCAAAACCAACTATGCGATAATGACACAACAAGTCCCTCACCACATTTTTCAAAAGAGAGTGATAAGTTCTGGGAATTGCAAGTCCAGTCCCCCCTAACTTTAGTTAATTAGGACAAGTTCTAGAATTTGCAGAATAAGTCCCTCATTGTTTATAAAGGATAACGGCATCTAACGGAGGTTAACGGAGGAACATATAACGATGGATATACGAGGAACGTCAAAATACATAAATCGTATAACGTTAATCAGAAAGTATAAACTTAAACGACTACATAAAATCATAAATAATAGCTCCCACTTCTCCATTTAAATTCACATAAAATCATAGGTTTTAAATCTATAACTTATATATTTAAAGTACATAACTCTATGATAAATAACTTGTAATTAGAATCCTAAATTACATAAAATCATAAATGTGATTAAATCATGTTAATATATAAAATATATAATATAATATATATATATATATATATAATTATATCACCTAAAATCATAGGGTATAATTGTCACATAAAATGACGCAACATTCACATGAAATCGTAACGTATGATTTACATAAAATCATAGAACAAGAATATAAAACGTCAAACTTAAGTGCATGCTCGTTTAGTGATTACTCACACAAAACCCTAATTGCTAAAGTCAACGCAGATCAAGCACATAAATGTTCACACAACATTTAATACGGTTTACGTTCAGTTAATGTCAGAAAATGACCTGAAAAGTCGGATTGTCACAAGTCGACTCGGCAGTTGAGGTTTCCTGGTGATCAGTCGACTCAGGAGTTGAGGTTTTCTGGTAACCATTCGACTCGGCTGTGAGGTCTTATGCTGGAATCTGCAAAACAGAAGCGCTGTTGTTCTTGGGGAGCGGGACAGGGTGTCCTGCGATCAAGCTCGGGCATGAGAATAAATATGCGTTTCGAGAGATTAATAGTAATCAAACGAGAGAGCGCAATGACTTGAGTTTTGAGAATTTACCTGGTGGTTGAGGGTATTTATAACCCTCAACCTTTGTCTCGTAGTGTTGTCAATGTCAGGTCCCCAAAGTAGCATCCTGCAGGTCTGGCATCTGGATTGTGCCAAAGAGCCATAGTAGCTGTTTTGGGTAATCACATTGGTTGTAGTGTCAGGTCAAGTCCTGGGACGCCAACCTGTGTGTATGAGCGTTGGTCTGTACCTACCCGTTTCGGCCTAACTTGGTTTTAAGGATTTGTCCACCAAGTGTGGCCAGTCGACCTGGTAGGGTTCGACAAGGGTAGGTTGGTTTAGTATTGAGGGTCACTAGTTGGCCTGGTGACTAATAATTGGCAGTCGACTTTGTGAGGGTCGACTGGTCATAAGGTTTGTCACCAGTCGGCCTGGTGGCTTAGTGGCTGGCAGTCGACCCTGTCAAGGTTCGACTGGTCATAAGGTTTGTCACCAGTCGGCCTAGTGGCTTAGTGACTGGCAGTCGAACCTGTCAAGGTCGATTGGTCTTAAGGTTTGTCACCAGTCGGCCTGGTGGCTTAGTGACTGGCAGTCGACCCTGTCAAGGTCGACTGGTCATAAGGTTTGTCACCAGTCGGCCTGGTGGCTTAGTGACTGGCAGTCGACTGGTCATAAGGTTTGTCACCAGTCAGCCTGGTGGCTTAGTCAGTGCCGCAGCTTTTAAGGGGCGGGGAGGGGCGGTCGACCCCTGAATTTTTTTTGCGATATACGGGGTATATAATTTTCGTGTAGAAAATTTCGATATACTCCGGTTTCGACCTCCAATTGACGTTAGAAAAAAAAATTTAGATCCTGACCCCCCACTTGATATTTTCAAGCTTCGCCACTGGGCTTAGTGAGTTGTCTGTTTGAGGTAGAGTGCCTGGAACATGTGTTAATATGATGTCACTCTGACCTAGACATGCATCATCAATATGCCTTCGAATTTGTGACTCGATTCGCTTGTCTGGTGCGATAGTCTGTTTGTCGTGTTGTCCATTGGTTGCATGTTAGCTCCTTTATTTTGGCGTTTGTTTCGTGTGTTTTTTCTAGCTCAGTTTGTCCATTAAAAACCCTATATAATTTAAGTTTTCTCTAAGCTATTACTCGACTGTTCACTACTGTTGAAGATCTTTAATGTTAACTTCTAATAGTTTATTGTTTGAATATCTTATTTTGATAAGATGTCTATATCAATTTTTTAACTTATTCTATAAATCTTTCTTTTCGTTTTTAGGGCCCATTTTTCTTTGGATTGAGCTTTGTTGGGAGGTAAATTTTATGTATTTATTGTTTATTTACATTGTCATATGTTTTGGGACATCATTTCGTGGCTTGGTAAAAGTCAGGTCCAAAACCCAAATCCCTAACTAGATTTTTTTTAGCCAAATTGATGTTCATTAGTTTGCATTGTTGTTTTTAAACAGTTATCTTTTTCTGTGTTTGTTAATGCTAATCAATTACATTTTTGAGTTCATTGATCCAATAATCCTAATCTACATTTTGTAAAAATTACACAACATACATATTTTGAAACTTATATGTGAACTTCTACTCAGATCGATCGTGTTCATATATTTTGACATTCTCAAGTATAGTTGGTTTTGGAAATTGTTTTTATTTTCGCTTCTCATGTCTTTGTAGTCTTCCTATGGAAGTCTATATTTATCATGCTTCATATGTAAGTCTTTTAGATTCTTTTGTGTTTTATGCTCTCTGACATGACTTTTGTTTTTTTTTATCTTATCAACTTTGAAATTTACTTATATCTTTCCTGATTTACAAGTGCTTTACATTTATAGGTCGTATAGCTTTTTGTTTGAAGACGTCTTCTGTTACGCCGGTAGGTTAGTGTCCCATGTAGCTTATTTCTGCTGAGAGCTCACTTCTGTTCATTGCTTATCTACCCTTAATAGAAATAATATTATTAAATAGAGAAATTGAATTTAGAGCCACTTCACCTAGGGCATTAAAAGAACTTATTGACTCACAAGATATTGTAACACTTAACATCACCAATTTCATTATAGCGTTAGTAGGATTGTTGGGTTATACTTTATGAGGCATGAACATTAGATTGGGCAAACTTGATTTGGGCTTCTCAGAA